>CM057455.1:991052500-991197500 GCA_016271365.2 Neoceratodus forsteri
AAATGAACCAGAAAGCAGGGCACTGACTACCCATCAGCTGATTCACTGATATTTATTTATTTATTTTATTTATGACTTTGATAACCGGGTGAGTGCACTGATCCCAGGGACCGTTTTCAGGCACGACCCGGGCCATAACACATGGCGCAGGGTGACAGTGGAGTACAAGGTAACAGTAATACACATGAAACAGATTTGATACAAGCAACAATAGCAGACACACTATACAGGTTTGATGCATAGCTCCATTTGAGAACAGTGAATACAAGGTTTCAATGGTTAGTTCTGTCTTGTAGCTTACATACTGTACAAGTTTGGGGAGTTGGGAGAGAATGTGGCAGTTGTGACAACTGGAGTTGAGAAATGGAGGAGCGAAAGATGCTCTGTTCAAAATCAGAAAAATACCACATCTCTACAACAAGGACTCTATAACACATTTGAAAGACAGGCAATCAGTGAACATATGCTGTAGTTCAAGGAGTGCCTGTATATGATGGAGAATGACTCACTAAGGGAGCAACAGCAGCATGAGAGAGTAAAGCAAGAGAGATTATGAGACAGCAAAGCTGAAGGGTCAGTCTGAGAGGCCCGCGTCCACTTGAAGAAGCCTGCCTTGGGAAGAGGACTTTCTCCAGCCACACTGACTCAGCACCAGAGACCCAGTTAAACTGACACCATCCCAAAATCCAGTAAGAAATTTTAAACTGTTCTTTAAAAGCCATGCATCACAGACTAAGAAGAAATCCTTAACACTGAAAAAATAAGTGCACTCCATGGTGGGTATTAGCAAAGTCTGACTGAGTTGTGGCCCCACTGACTGCCTAAAGTGCATAACTTCCTTTATAGCAGGGGCTCTGACATCACTTCCTCAAAACTGCTAACATACACCTGTTCATATCCTTAAAGGCACAGCACACTGAATAGGGGCTAGAGACACTCACAAGCTTGCACATACTAAAACAAGAACAAAAAACAAGAAAGCATCTGTAACTGGAAGGGACACAGACATGTGGGAAGTGGTGCAATGCACTGGCTGTGGAGCAGCAGTCTTCCGGGAGACATTCTGGAAACTGCGTTGCTGCCCCATTTGCAGGCACCTCTCTGGTCTGAGGGAGGAGGTTGTTTGTCTCCATGGTGACCTGGCAAGGATTTGGGGAAACCTGCTTCCCCACCCAGGGACCACCCAGGCCACCGCCACTACCTCAGAGGTTGCCAGGAAAGAGTAGTGGTTGGATCACGGTGGGCTCAGGGAGGGTGGTGGAACAGAGACGCATCCCTCCTGTTATGCCTCTCCACAATTCATTCACCACTCTGGCGAAGCATGGTTCCTCTATGGAGACCAAGGAGGATGCTGGGAACCTCCTCAATGGAGACCCACTGGAGGGTGGCCCAGAACCCCACAGGGGAAGGAAACAACTCCTGGTGGGGGACTCAGTTGTTAGAGGGTAGAATTGGGGGAGGGAGTGGAAAAGGAGGTAAGGTGCCTGCCCGGGACCAAGGCTTGGAGGGACAGGAAACTAATCCTCAGGATCGTGGGAGCAGCGGCAAGGGGGAGGGAGCTGGATGTCATTATCCACCTAGGGATGAATTACCTGGCTGAGAATGGGATCAGAGCAGTGCAACAGGAGTTTGTGGAGTTGGGGAGGGGCCTTAGACAAGTAGCACACACAGTAACTTTCTCGGAAGTGCTTCCTGTCTATGGCATGGATGAGGCTAGGGCACTCCGCACCATGGGATTCAGTGACTGGTTGAAAAGCTGCTGCAGAGCTCAGGGATTTGGCTTCATTGGGAACTGGGGCTCCACCTGGAGGGATGCAGGCCTCTACAGGTGCGATGGTTTGCATCTATCTTGGAGGGGAACCAGGATCCTAGGTGATAGGTTTAAATGCTTCAGTGGCAAGCATTTAAACTAGCCAAGGGGGGAGGCACTGAAGAGGAGAAGGGAAATCTTAGCTCCCCCAAAAAATCAGGTTAATTAGTGAGGTAAACACCAAAATAGAGCAGTCAATAGGGAGAAGGGCAGGGATAAATGGAAAAAAGACAAAGGCAGTAGGGACAGGGATGGGACAAAAATAAATAAAGCCATGAAAAATGGAGAGTAGTGAGTACCAATGCCCGTAGTCTAGGTAAAAAGCTCCCTGAAATGGTGGCCTTGATGGAAGAGGGATGCCTGGATATTGTGGCAGTCACAGAAACATGGTACACAGAGAACCATGACTGGGATGTCAACATACCAGGGTACACAATCTACAGGAGGGACAGGGAGGGAAGAAGAGGAGGAGGAGGAGGAGTAGCTCTCTATATAAGGAAAGGGATCAAAGCAACAGAACTAAAGGGTAAACAGGGAGGAAAGGAGGCACTGTGGGTCACTCTGGAGACTGGAAATCTCTCCACAATCCGCACAGGGGTTGTATACAGACCCCCATCTCAGGGGGAAGAAATGGTCAAGGAAATGATAGAAGACATCCTTGGGATGGCAGAGAAAGGGGAGATATTGCTGATGGGGGACCTGAATATGCCAGATGTTGACTGGAGCACCTTTGCTGCAGCCACATCCAAGAGCAGGGCCATTCTCTATGCCCTACAGGGGGCATGCCTCAGACAGCTAGTTTTGGAACCCACTCAGGAGAGGGCAATCTTAGACCTGGTACTCTCAAATGGGGATGGAGAGAGGATCTCTGATCTTGAAGTGGGTAGCCATCTGGGAACAAGCAACCACCAAACAGTGTGGTTGATGGTAAACTTAACTGTAGAGTCAAGCCACACAAAAGTGAAGGTACTGGACTTCAGGAGGGCTGATTTTGTCAAAATGGGAGAGTGCCTCAGAAAAGCACTAGCAAACAGGCAAGAAGGTGGCGTGGAGCAACAATGGGGATACATCAAAACCGCCATCACAGAGGCAACAAATCTTTGTGTGAAGCAAATAAACAAATCAAAACAAAAGAAAAAAACACTATGGTTCTCAAAGGAAGTGGCGGGGAAGGTAAGGGAAAAAAATAGCATTTAGGAAGTATAAGGAAACACAGAAGGAGCAGGATAGAGAACTGTACCAGTTGAAGCAGAGGAAGCGGGTAAGGCAGTCAGAATAGCAAAGGCCCAAACTGAGAAAAGATAGCCAACTCAGTTAAGAAGGGGGATAAAACCTTTTATAGGTACATTAGGGAGCAAAGAAAGACTAAGGCAGGGATACTGAGGCTGAACAAAGAGGAAGGTGGTTGGGCAGAGAGCGACAGTGAAAAAGCAGGGATACTGAACAGGTACTTCTGCTCAGTATTCACAATGGAAAAGCAGGGGAAAATACCTAATCTGGTCAATAGAAGTACTCTGGATAGGGGGGTTGATATTAGTCCTTTCACAGAAGAAAGGGTTCTGAAAGAACTCTTAAAACTGAAGGTGGATAAAGCAATGGGGCCTGATGGGATTCACCCCAAAATTTTAAAAGAAATAAGGGAAGAACTAGTAACACCACTGACTACCCTTTTTAATAAATCATGGGAGGATGGGGTGGTACCTGAGGACTGGAGGAGGGTGGTTGTGATTCCCCTTCACAAAAGTGGGAGCAAGACAGAGGCAGGAAACTACAGACTGTCAGTTTGACCTCAGTGGTAGGGAAAATGATGGAATCAGTTCTGAAGGAAAGAATTGTTGAGTACCTAGAGGCCAGTGGGGTACAGGACCCAAGGCAGCATGGATTCACAGTGGGAAGGTCATGTCAGACAAATCTAATTGATTTCTTTGACTGGGTGACCAAAGCAGTAGACCAGAGAGGGCCTGTGGACATGGTCTACCTAGGCTTTAGCAAGGCATTTGACATAGTCCCACACAAAATATTAATAAACAAATTAGCCAGCCTGGGAGTGGGTCCTAGGGTGGTAGCCTGGATAAAACACTGGTTGGACAACAGGACACAGCGGGTAATAGTAAATGGAGTCCACAGTGAAGAAAGGAGGGTTACTAGTGGGGTACCGCAGGGTTCAGTACTGGGGCCGGTCCTTTTTAATGTCTTTATCAGGGACATTGCAGAGGGACTGGAAGGGAAAGTATGTCTCTTTGCAGATGACAACAAAGATCTGCAACAGGGTTGATACACAAGGTGGGGTGGAAAGGATGAAAAGGGACTTGGCAAGGTTGGAGGAATGGTCAAATGTATGGCAGCTTAGATTCAATGCAAAGAAGTGCAGAGTAATGCACCTGGGGAACAAAAACCCAGGGGAAGAGTACACAATGGGGGGTGAGATACTGACAACAACAAAAATGGAAAGGGACCTGGGGGTAGTCATATCAGACAACCTTAAGGTGGGCCAGCAATGTGAGAAGGCAGTTAAGTAGGGCTGGGGGGATACTAGGATGTATATGGAGAGGCATCATCAGTAGAAAACAGGAAGTTGTTGGTCCTCTGTACAGACAGTTGGTAAGACCACATCTGGAGTACTGTGTACAGTTTTGGAGACCCCATCTCCACAAAGACATAGACAGGGTGGAGGCTGTCCAGAAGAGGGCGACCAAAATGATGCAGGGTCTGCATCAGAAGACATATGAAGAAAGACTAAAGGAACTAAAGATGTATAGCCTTGAGGAAAGGAGGGAGAGTGGGGACATGATAGAAACTTTCAAATACCTCAAGGGAATAAACAAAGTCCAAGAGGGTAGCATCTTTCAGAAAAAGAGATGTGCAAAAACAAGGGGGCACAATTTTGCAGATAGAGAGGGGACAGCTCAGATGTAATGTGAGGAAGTATTTCTTCACAGAAAGGGTTGTGGATACATGGAACAGCCTTCCTGAGGAGGTCGTAGAGTCAAAAACTGTGGGGGAATTCATGAATGCATGGGACAGACATAAGGCAGTCCTAGTGGAGGGTAGGAGGAGGTAGGCTGTTGGTTAACTAGGATCTGTAGCTTATCCATCAGGTAGGAAAATGGGCAGACTTGGTGGGCAAAGCAGTCCTTGTCTGCTGTCAAATTCTATGTTTCTATGTAATGTCTTTACCTTTTTCTTCCTATCTCTAATATTCCTTTATTCCTGTCCCATGGATGTTTAAAGCCTGCCACCATATGGGAGGCCACCACTTCCTGGGGCAGGCTATTCCGTGCATCCACCACCATCTCTGTTTAAAAAAAAAAAAAAAAAAACAAAAAAAAAAAAAAAAAAACTTCCTAACATGACCCCTTGTGTGGCCACCCATCAGTCTCGTATCATGCCCTCACGTTCTGGCACTACTTTTAAACTGGAATATGTTGTCCCCTTCCACCTTGTTCATGACCTTGAGGTATTTGAACCTTTCTGTCATGTCATCTCTCTCCCTCCTTTGATCCAGTGTCTACAAATTGGGGTCTCTGACTCTTTCCTCATAAGGCTTGTGATGTTGACCTTTCATTTTGGTCTCCCTCCTGTGCACCATCTCTATTTTGTCAATGTCCTTAAGAAGGTGTGGACTCCAGAACTGGACACAGTACTCAAGGTGAGTCCTCACCAGGGTTCTGTACAGTGGAACTATCACCTCCCTACTTTGACTTGTGATTCCCCTTCCAATGTACCCCAACATCCCAGTGGCCTTCACCACAGCCTTGGCCATCTGCTTTGTGGCCTTCAGGTCATCTGTGATTATGATCCCCAAGTCTCTCTCTTCTTTAGTAACTGCCAACAGCTCTCTTCCCAACCTGTAGCTTGTTCCAGGGTTCCTACTCCCCACGTGCATGATTTTGCATTTCTTTGCATTAAACCTTAGTTGCCATGCATCTGATCATCTCTCTAACCATTCCTGGTCCTTTCTAATCCTTTCCACCTCCTCTGGGGTATCCACCTTGTTGCAGATCTTAGTATCATCTGGAAACAGACAAACCTTCCTCTTCAGCTCATTTGCAATGTCACTGAATACAGAACAAGAGCCAAGTCAACATGGAATGTTGAGAGAAGAAAACAGCTCTCCAGGGAATCAACATAGATTATAAATTATTTTTAATGGGGATATATGAAATAAAAACAGGGGTTAAGAGGGGAAATTATCTGTTAAGTCAGATGGTTGCCTTGTTTTCCCTTTTGTTTAAGGGAAAATCAGAACAATAACATAATGAGAAAGAACAGCAGGTCACAAATTAGTATAAAAAGCTGAATTTATGTCTAAGAAACAAAATAATAAAAGAAACAGCAAAGAAAATAACCAATGATTAAGAGATAAAATAGAAAGAGAGATTGAAAAAAAAAAAAGGACAAAAAGAAAAAAAATCACTACTCTCAATGAAACAAAATCAGAAAGGAAATGGAAGCAAACAGGAGAAAGATAAAAACAAAGTACAGGTCAGACAGGAAATAAAAATCAAGTAATAAAAATTGGGAGGTCTAGAGGTTGTAGATATAATATTGTAAGCAGCAAGGATGAAAATGGTCTAGACACTTAAACTGCAGAAAGGCACTTCTGAGGAGAGAAAGAAGAATTGAGCAGGATATAAACTGTCCAACAATATATATTAAAGGGATGCCCAAAGCCAAAAATGAAAACTATGATTCTTTGAGGGTTATGACAATATAACCTATGCAAAGGAATTCTAGATAAAATTAGGTGGAATGACTTATCTGTTTACAGATACTGATCAGAATTATGAAAAGGCAAAATTGTTATTACTGTAAGAAGAATTTCAATAAGGCAAGTAATACTGTCTTTTAAAGCAGATTTTGACAGAATGGGCATTGAAATAACAGAAGATCTTGATAGCTTGGAAGAGGATGCTGAAACAAATAGGAAATTTATGGGGATCAGGAGAAAGAGTAATGTAACTCAAGGAAGACAACAAAAAGGTGTTACGATAAATGACCAATTAAACCAGAACGGAGTGCAAATAAAATAATAATAAAAAAGAGATGGAATATGCCAAACTAATAGAATTCAAACACAGTCTACAAGGGCACTGTGAATATACTATCTAGAAAGAAAGAAGGGTAACCAGAGGAAGGAAGGAAGCAAAAGGGACCAAGGGTAAATTCTAGTCTGATTTTGGAATCTGAGTAATAGGTAGATAATGAACATAGTTCAAGCATCTCACAGAGTGGAACATCTAATTCAGAGAACTTCCTCATAACAAATGACAGTGCCTTCGGTCTTGGCTTTGGCTGGCTTTCTGGTGGTGGTCTCTCTGAGCTAAGACTGCTTGGGTGGCATATGGCTGGGACTGCCCAAAAATAAATACAAATGATGCAGCCGGGGTAAATATGATAAAGGTTTATGATTTCATTACCTACCAAGAAATCTGTCTTTATAATATTGATTTTGCCCATGATGGATATTCATGTTGGGATCACCCTGTGGCACACAGTCACACATATGGAAGGGCTAAAGGGGGACTTATTACAGTAATTTCAAATGTAATTTTTTAAATAGTGTTAAATTAACCCATGGCTTCTCTTTTTATCTTTATGTAGCTATTAATTCTAAAGCCAGAACAGAAATGATCACTGTGAATGGCTATATCCCTCCAATCCCTCAGGCCCTATATCAGAAAATCATAGGTTATTACTGGAATCAGTAATGGAAAGTTTGTAATAAGGGTTCCCTGGTGCTCCATTATTATTAGTTGGGGACTTTAATTCCAGAATTGGAGCCCAGCAGGAATTACAGTAAGCAGAAATGATTGGAACATTGACAACACATAATGGCTTACCACTTAGATGCTTGATGGATAACGTATACAGCAGGGAGAAGAAACTACTTGAAATTATTAGTCAACATTTTATGAGAATAGTACTGTAAATGGAAGAGCCTGTGGGGACAGGATGAGGGCCATTACTTTCCCAACTATAGATGGTGGGAAGCGCCTTGGACATCTGTTTTACTGACATTTTTTCTTATAACTTGGTATGTAAGTTCCATGTCCTAGACATATGGGACAGTGACCATTTCCCTTTGCAGTTTTCTTTAAAGAGCAACTCTGTATTTCAGCATGTACTTTCATAAATATGTTTCAGCTATTACAATTTACTAGTGAATACATTTTTAATGTATAATGTTCCTTTCCAAGGTTTACAGCACATCTTGGTTATTTGTCAGAATAGTCTATATAAAAACTGTTTTCCTCTCCCCTGTTAACATCAAAGTGCCTTTGTTTATAACATCATACAACTCACAATGAGAACAGACTGATGTCACAAACAACAATTGTGTGGTTAGCTGGGGAAAGTCCAAAACATTTGGAAAGACTAAGTGAAATAAGTGCTGCATTATATGTAATATTTAGTAGACCAAAACCGGGGGGGGGGGGGACTAGAAAACAAAAACATTGAAACATAATTTATGTAAATCTAGTGTGTAAGTTTTTTTATGTAGTCAAAGCAGCTTAATTGGGTCGGCTTGGTTGCAGCCCTTTTGTCCCGATTAAACGGCCATCCCCTTTATCAGAAGTGCCAGTTTTTTATAGTTTACTGTGCTGCCCTGTTCAATTATAAATCCAACTGTCTGTTTTGTAGCTTCATTTATTTGTTCGATAACCTGGGAAGTACAGTGGTCCCTAGAACCATTTTCAGATATGACTCAGGCCATCTAGATGGCTCATATTGTACAGTACCGTAGAAGCAACATACAAGTCGAGGTGGCACATACAGTACAGTCCAAGTACAGTATTTAACAATTCATACAGTTTTAAACAAAAAGTAAGCTGGGCCCCTACATAGAAAACCTAGCCTAGTGGAGTGAATCAACAAACATGTAGGGAGACAGACAGTGGCTAATAAATGGTAGCGTAGCTCAAATAAAAATACACAGTGAGTCTAATAATAGATAAACTATTTAAAGACATGAACAACAGACTGAACTACGAAGGGGAAAGTTACCCAATCCCATGTCAGGAGGGGAATTTACAAACCAAGGTGTTTAAGAAAGCATTTTTAAAATGCATTTTGAAGAGGTGCGAAGTGCCCAGTGAGTGAAGTGTGGCCAGGAAACCATTCTAAAGCCTGGGGCAGTGAGGGAGTAGGCTTTCTGACTAATCTCAGTTGCTGTTGGGGGATGCTGAAGGAGACATTGAGAGAAGGACCTAAGTTCCCATGTGACAGTTCTAATACTGAGGGGCTTGATAGCGGGGAGTTCACCCTATCTCAGAGGGACTTTTCAATAATGTTACCCATGAGGTAGTCACAGTGGGCCTGTGGGGAAAGACAACCAAATGTATAGGGAGCAATGGCAGGTGTTACAGCACAGTACTGTACCTGTAGTAACTATTTCCCCCATTAGACAGTTTCAGATCATTATGAACATTTCCCCCTCAATAACTAAACAGTTAGAATTACTATTAGTGCTGCTCGGTGTTCTGGCTCCGCTTGTTTAAAAGAAAGTGAATGTTTTCACCTTTCCTCTCCCTGCTCATTGTAAAAGTCTGGCCCCCCCCCACACACACACACACACACACACACTGCCTCACAAGTTAGCAGTTTGCTCCACTCATGGTTAAAAAGAAGGACAAGTTTTTGCCTCTCCCTTGTCTGCTGCTGATAACAAGCAGGTCGGCAGCTCTTGCACTCTCTCTTGCTCCAGTTTGTTTTCATCTGGGAAACGATGCGACAGTCACATGGAGCCTGTAGTGGTAAATTGTCTACTCTTCCCCTGTTAAGCTGAAAAAAAAAACAAAACTGTGAGGTGATTTTTTTTTTTTGTCTTGCAGCTAACAGGTTCACGAAAAAGAGCAGGTGGGGGGAGGGGAGAGTTGTGCAGGGGTGATGAACTCGGTGTCGGAACAGTTGGGGAAACTAAAATGGGCCATAGCGAAGGCAGCAAACCACTGAGCCAAGCAAGGGAGCAAAATAAAGAGGAAAAAGAGACTGCTATGATTCTCAGAAGAGGTAGCAGGAAAGGTAGAAACTAAGAGGGTAACATTCGGAAGGTACAAGGAGATAGAGGGAGGAGAATAGGGAGGTGTATCTGGAGAAAAAGTGGGAAACGGAGAGAGCAGTAAGGAGCACAAAGGAGCAAACTGAAGAGAGAAATAGCCAAAGCAATAACAAAAGGGCAAGACATTTTTTAGGTATGTAAGTGAAAAAAGGAAGTTCAGGGGTTGAGATTGTAAGGTAAAGAAGGGAAGGGGGAGACTGTGCAGAGAGGGAACAAGAAAAGGCAGACATTATGAGCAAATACTTTTGTTCAGTGTTCACAAAGGAATGAGACAGGGAGGGGCCACAAAACATGTAACAGGAGCAGTGGAGGGAGGAAGGGAGTTGGACATGAGTCTTTTCCTAGGAGAGAGTCTTGAAAGGACTTGCAAATCTGAAAGTGGACAAAGCAATGTGGCCAGACAGGGTCCACCCAAGGGTGTGGAGGAAGCTCAGGAAGGTACTGGCTGCACCTCTGACATCCCTATTTAAGAGCCCATTGGAAACAGGAGTGGTCCCAGAGGACTGGAGGAGAGCAGATATAGTCCGACTTTACGAAAGTGGTAGCTGGGAAGAGGCTGGCAATTATAGGCCAGTCAGCCGACATCAGTGGTAGGAAAGTTCATGGAATCACTGCTGAATGAAAAATATTGTGGAATACAGTGCCTTGAATCCAGTGGGTTAGACCCACGGTGGCATGAATTCAAGGTGGGAAGGTCCTGTCAAATGAATCTAATAGAGTTCTTTGACTGGGTGACCAAGGAACTACATCATGGTGGAGCGGTGGACATAGGCTACTTAGATTTTAGTAAGACATTCAGCACCGTTCCACACAAGTGACTAGTAAGCAAGTTGGGTAGTTTAGGAGTGCGTACAAAGGTGGTAAACTTGGTAAGAAACTGGTTAGGGGTTAAGCGTCAGAGGGTGGTAGTAAATGGAGTTCACTCAGAGGAAGGGAGGGTGACCAGCGGGGCACCTCAGGAATCAGTGCTGGGAACAGTCCTCTTGAATGTCTTTATAAGTGACATTACAGAAGAGCTGGAAGGGAAGGTCTGCCTCTTTGCAGAGGACACCAAATTCTACAATAGGGTAGATGCTTGGGGGGGGTGTGGAAAGGATAAGCATAGACCTGTGAAAACTCAAGGAGTGGTCAAGGGCATGGCAGCAGGGTTACAATGCAAAAAAGTGCAAAATAACTCACTTTGGGCACAGAAACCCAGCGGTGGAGTACAAAATGGGGGAGTGGTACTGATGACCACCAAGCAGGAAAGAGACCCGGGGTGACTATTAAAGGATGACCTAAAGGTGGCCAGGCAGTGTGACAAGGTAGTTGGGAGGGCAAGTGGGATGCTGGGGTACATGGAGGGGTATCACCACAGAAAGGGGAGGTGGTGCCTCTGTATAGATCACTGGTAAGACCCCACCTAGAGTACTATGTCCAGTTCTGGAAACCACAATAGAGAGTGGAAGCGGTCCAGAGGAGGTCAACTAAAATGGTGCAGGATCTGCATAAACACCCTACAAGGAGAGATTAAATTATCTAAATATGTACACCCTGGGAGAGAGGAGAGAGGAGAGAGATGGGGGATATAATATAGACCTTTGAATACCTCATGGGGGTAAGCAAGGTACAAGAAGGATGTATTTTTCAGAAAAAAATGTACTCAATGACAAGGGGACATGATAAGAAGCTGGAGGGGGTAGACTCTGGAGAGTACTTCTTCACAGGAGTGGTGGATTCCTGGAACAGTCTTCCAGCAGAGGTGGTGGGGGCAAAAATAGTGGTGGGGTTCAAGAATGCATGGAATAGGCATAAGGGAATCTTAGGGAAAGGGAAGGGGGAAGTAAATGTGCCAGAGATTCAAGTAGGATCTGCGGTGATACTGTTGGCAGGGAAAAATTGGCAGACTAGGTGGGCCACGGGGTCCTTGTCTGCCAGCAAATTTTATGTTTCTATGTTTCAAGTCTGGGTCCAGCTAATAGGGCTAACATTGCAGAGAGTGCACTTCACACCCATTCAGGTGTTAGAAAAGGTCTTACAAACGGACAAAAGGATTAGTGGGTGAGGAATTATCAAGGAATTAGCATGAGGAACAACTCGTATGTTAGGGTGAAATCATCCCAGTAAAATGGAATAACATGGAGGAGCCATCCCATTTAACCACAGAAGGCTTCCATAGGATAACACAGCTGCTGAATCAGTGCTGGGCAGGATGTCCCATTAAAGTAGATGCCCCGATTATCTGCATCCCAATTAAGAGGCTTGTACTGTAATAAAGAATTGCTCTTTAAATGTAAATTTCTGTCACGCAACTGTCAAGCATGATGAGATGGAAGAAATAGATCAAAAGTATGTTTATTAGGAACAAGAAGAGAATTGTTTGGATCCCACACAACTCAGAAAAAATATTCATCTTTTGTACTTATTTGTACAAAATAGTGAAGAGCTAATATATTTCACTTTCATTTTATTTTCACTATGTTCATGGACTACACTAAACCCACAAGATTAATATGAAAGTAAATTATGTTTGCCCTGTAAATAATCAAACAATTCTTCACTCGTTTAAACGCCGTCTAAACACTGATTGCTTTTTATTGCCTACCCCTTTAAAACCCCTTTAAAAAATGAAACTCAGTCATAGATATACCATTTAAAAAGGTTACTGACGTTACTTCAAAATTAATAAAACACATTAATGACATGCAGTTAAAAGCATTTGAATGTGTGCTTATGTGGGTACTTTCACATCTACAGTAGGAAGTAATGTAATCCATTTTTAATGTACCTGTAACAGTTCATTAACAAACATCAATAACAGTAACAGCTGATATGGATATTGTGACAGGTAGAGAGAAAAGTCACTTAATTCAGGTATTTTGTGTGTGCCTTCTGTATACCTGCTTGCTGGAACCCTCTGAGGCAATGTTCAGTCCTCCTGGCTGTCTTCTCAAAACTGCAGACAAGCCACTGGGCATGTTTCTCTGTAAAGAGTAAGCGTCTTAAGATCAACGTTTATCTTGCTGGCACTGTTACACTGGCTTAGTTGTCCTGTGATGCAGCTGGCATACCAAGTCATGAAATGTTGCTTCAGGGAGTCTTTAAACGGCTTGTTTACTAATATGTCCAGCGGTTGCAGCTGGTCCATGAGTGATGCCGATACAAAAAATGGGGATGTCATATGACTGTAAACATTTAAGGAATTCCTCCATTATATGTGCACGGAATAAGTCCATCAGTAGTAGGGTGCATTGCTCCTTCAGTAAATTTAGCCTTATTTTAGTAAATCCCTTGTAAGGGACCAGTATTTGCTCTGTGTGCTCTATAATTGTACTAGAGTTTGCCAAGTGATTTTCAGAATGTGTAATGTTCCAGACCTTTGGAAACTGAAAATGTGGGTCACAAGCTGCTGTGCTTCCTTTGCAGATGACGTGGGACTCACAAAGTCACCTGCCAGAGTCGCACTAGGTGCCAGTGTTACTTGCCTTTTGTCATAGAGGATGGTTACCTCAACCCGTTTGGCCCTGGTGACTTCATAGACCACTCTGACACTGGTATAATGCTTATACCAGTTTCATCCCTGTTCGCCACTAATTCAGGGGGTATGAGCTCATTTTTACATGCTGTTGAAATGCAAGCTAAAAAGGCATTTCTGAGTTCTGGGTAGCCTGTGGGTGCTTTTCAAGCAGCTTTGGTGCCCTTTTTTTTCGAATAACCCATGCAGCTCAGGAAAAGTCCATGCCCACTGATGTGATAGGATGATACTATACCCATATTCTGTGAGCAGCTGAGAGCTGTGTGCTTTGATAACCCCTGTTGCCACTACAACAGCACTCCCTCCACTCTTAAACTTTGATTTATTTTAAACTCCTTCTTTATGTCTGCAGTTAGCATGTGTGGTCTCCCATGTTGTCATTGTGCTAGCTCTGGTTTAATTTTAACAATGTCTGGGCATGATTTTATGTGTGCCAGATAATCTTGTTTAAATTTATGTACAGTACTTTCATTTATTGTCTGTTTATGCTTGGAGTTAAAGTACCACACTGAGTTCATGATACCATTCTCACTGGTGTGGCATCCAAGTTCCAGTCCGGTTGCTAGTGAGTAACAGGTATATTCTCCTCTTCTTTTTTTGGTGGTGGAATTGTGCAGGACTGTAACTCACTGACAACTGACTCTGCCACATGAGTGGACACTCAAGTGCTGTTAGCCAGCTGGTCAGCATCAACAAATGCTAGCCTTCATTTAGCAGCCTTTGACTGGCTTAGCCAGCTGTATAGGGACATTTCAGTGTAGCAAACAGATGACAGCAGTGGAGTAGCATGATGGAAGTTACTGGGGTGAGAAGGGGCAGAATGGAGTAGCATAGAACTGGCAGCTTGTAGCAGATGGAATCACTGAGGAGGCAGTAAGATGAAACAACTGGAGAACTGGCAGCTTGTGGCAGATGGAATCACAATGCCTGTATCATGCACAGACTGGCGGGAATGAGCTGGGCAGGAGGAGTCACCGGAGAACTGGCAACTTATGGCAGATAGAATCACCATGCCTGTATCATGCACAGACTGGCAGGAACAAGCAGGGCAGAAGGAGTCACCAGAGAACTGGCAATTTGTGGCAGATAGAATCACCATGCCTGTATCATGCACAGACTGGCGGGAACGAGCAGGGCAGAAGGAGTCACCAGAGAACTGGCAGCTTGCAGCAGATGGAATCGAAGAGGAGGCAGTAAAGTATTATGTGGCAATGAGGGTTTAAATAACCCAAAACGGGGATGGTAATTGGACAGCAAGCCAGAGCACAATAAAATGTGAGAATGCAGTGCAGCCACAGCACATCAACAGCTGATCATTAAGTAGTACCTGTCAAGCTGTCAAAACTGTCATTTCCACTACTGTGGCTCTACTGCTAAAAGATTGTTTATTAACTCCCTTAAAACAGCATATGCAGAGTTACTGTATTAACAGTATATTAGGTCCTCCTCCATGTCTAAGGTAAAATACAGTATTAGAACATGATCATGTCACCTGCGACCCGGCATCCATGAAAATTATGTGTAGTGAATATGACATCACCGCTCAGTCTGCTAAATATTTTTGAATGCAAAATATATTAGCTCTACAGTAGCCCAAACAAGATCTAATTATTCCAGTTACTGGAAGGGAGTGAACTGTATTCAAACTTTACTATATTTCAGGTGTATGTGGACCGCATCACACATTTGAAGGAAAAATAAACTAAAAAGAACAGGATTTTCAGTTCATTCCCTGCATCAAATAGCCTACCCTGGTTCGATAGATCCTGCACTAGGCAGCAGAAAATTGTTCATAAACTAGGTCAGATGTCCAGAAATAATCAAGATAATAATCATGACTATAGATGTGCTTTTTTTATCCACCCAGAAAGAATGTAGGACATCGTTATTAGGGGAAAAAATATGGAAATATCAGAGTCTGTTATGGAAGAGGTTACAAATTTCCATCTCTGAAAGTGACATAAAGTCCTTTTTGGAATTTGGTTATGGCAAACGTAACAAAAGTAGCAATATTACTGCTATAATTACTGCCCAGGTATGGTATATTTTTTTTTTTATACTGATAAATACAAAGGCCATTCAGAATCAGTAATCTTCCTGAATTATGATACTGTTCCAACAGTTTTCACACAGTTGTGTTTCCTTGGACAGTTAGTGCAGAGAAAGAGAGGAAAGCCATCTCCCAACAAAAACATAATAAAGCCACAGGTAAAGACAGAGTCCCTGTGGAGTTTCATAGATTCGTAGACATATGCCGGCAGAAAAGGACCTTCTTGGCTCCTCAAGTCTGCCCTTTCCCTTTCTTTACATGCCCCCCTCCCCCTTAGAGTCCCCCCTCCATTCCCTAGACAGTCCCTTGTGGTTGTCCCAAGCCCTCTTGAATCCCTCCAGAGTTCCTGCCTTTACCACCTCCACTGGCAGATTGTTCTAGGGTGCCACCACCCTCTCAGTAAAGTAATGTCCCGGTCCCCTCACATTCCCCTTAAATCTACCCCCTCCACACCCTCAGTCCATGCCCTCTTGTTTTCGTGCCTACCTTCCCTGTGAATAATTCCCCCCTGCACACTTTATTGATCCCCTTCACGTGCTTAATGTTTCTAACATATCTCCCCTCTCCCTTCTGGATTCCAGTGGGTACAGATCCAACACCCTCAGCCTCTCTTCGTATGGTTTCTCCCTTAACTCGTGCACCATCTTTGTATCCCTTCTCTGTACTCTTTCTATGGCATCTATGTCTTTGCATAGGTGATGTCTCCAGAACTGAACCCTATACTCCAGGTGTGGCCTCACCACAGAACTGTAGAGTGGCATTAGCACCTCCCATCTTCTACTGGTTATCCCTCTCCCTATGCATGCCAGAATTCTGTTCACTTTGCCTACCACCTTGCTGCATTGGGTCCCTATTTTAAGATTATCTGTGATTATGATACCTAGGTCCTTTTCCTGCTCAGATGGCTTTATTACCTCCCTCCCTTCCCAGTGTGTATTTTGCCTATGGATTATTTTTCCCTATGTGTATCACTGTGCATTTTCTGGCATTGAATTTTAGCTGCCATGTTTCTGACCACCCCTCCAGCATCCTGAGATCCTCCCTCATAGCCTCCACTCCCTCTGAGGTATCCACCCTGTTGCAGATCTTTGTATCATCTGCAAAAAGGCAGACTTTCCCCTGTGGTTCCTCTGCAATATCGCTGACTTAGATATTGAACAGTATGGGCCCCAGCACCGACCCCTGGGGACCCCGCTCATCACCCTCACCTCGCCTGAGTGCACCCTATTTTTCATCACCCTCTGGCTTCTACCCATCAGCCAGTTCTCCACCCACCTTGTTATTTTCTGTCCCACTCTCAAGTTCTCCAGTTTATCAGCCTTTTGTGGGGCACAGTGTGAAATGCCTTCCCAAAATCCAGATAGGCCATGTCCACTGCCCCACTGCCCTCCCCCCGATCGACTGCCCTCATCACCTCATCGAAGAACTCGATCAGGTTCGTCTGACATGACCTCCCTGTGTGAAGCCATACTGATGGATGTCCTGCAGCCCGCTGTCCTACAAGTACCTAAGCACCCTTTCCTTCAAGATTGTCTACATAACCTTACCCACCACCGAAGTGAGGCTGATGGGATGATAATTGGCAGCCTCTTCCCTGCTGCCACTCTTATGAAGTGACACCACATCTGCCTTCTTCCAGTCCTCTAGAACTTTCTCTATGTCCAAAGACAAGTTAAATAACCTCTCTAGTGCTGCCAGCTCCTCCCTCAGCTCCCAGAGCACTCTAGGATGTAGGGCATCCAGACCCATAGCCTTATCTATCTTCAACTTTCCCAATTCTTCCCTGACCCTGTCCTCACTGATTGGGCTAGGATCCACCCCACTTCCCCTCTTCCCTTCCCCTCTAAGTCTGGTCACCTGCCTTCTCCCTCTACCATGAAGACTGAGCCAAGGTATCTATTTAGTACCTCCACTTTCTCAATGTCCCCTTCCATTTGCTATCCCCCCTCACCCCTTATCTTATCTATCCCCTGCCTGGCTTTCCTTTTTTCCCCCCCTATGTACCAAAAGAAAGTCTTATCACCGCTTTTGGCCTGCCTAGCAATTTTCTCTTCTGTTTCTGCTTTCGCTTTCCTAATCCTCTGCCCCGCCACCCTCCACTTCTCCCTGTATACGTCCCTGTTCTCCTTACCCTGTGTACTCTTATAGTCTATGAATGCCCTTTTTCTGTCCCCTAGTTGTTGCAGTCAAATTATGATTGATGGGTTAAGATTTTAGCCTTTCTTTTTAATGGTACAAATCAGCTGCTTTGCCTACCTAAGGAGTGGAATTCAGTTATAATAGTCTCTTGGTGCAAAACAGGTGATAGAGAACCTGGAAAACATGTAACCAATTTCATTACTATGCACCGCTTTAAAAATCTATTGCAGGATAATTTTAAGCAGATTAGAAAATTGGGTTACTGACCTTAATGTTGTATCTCAAAATCAAGCAGGATTCCAAAAAAGATGGAAGTACTGTTGATCATATGTTTATTACACATTTTTTTAAATTAATAAATATGTTAACCAAAGGAAAGGCAAGTTATATCGAGCCTTTCTTGATCTTCACTTGGTGTTTAACAATGTAAAGTGGTCCTAGTGAGATTCAATATAGGATATCATCTATTGAATATCTAAAAGCTACTACACACAGGAAATAAATCTATTTATTTATTTATTAGCTTTTGTTGGCCAGGTAGGAGCATTAGGCAAAACCCTGCCTATTTTCAAGCACGACCCGGGACAGTACAACATATAGTTTTACAAAAAACAAGCAGCAAATAATACATAACCAGTAGATATCCTTGCAGGGATAGTTGTGGAAACAAAACATACTTGTGACACTGGCCATCCGCGCAGGGAAGGAAGGAAGCAGGCACACAGTTATACAAAAAACAAGCAGTGAATAAATCAGAACCAGTAGATATCCTCGCAGGGATAGTTGTGGAAACAAAACATACATGTGGCAGTGGCCATTCACACAGGGATGGAAGGAAGCAGGCAAGGGAAACAAGGCAAAGCAGTTAATAAATGCAGAGACAACGGTAAGCAAGAATTAGAACTGGGACTGGTGGGGGTGTGACCATCAGTTTTAGATCTGAGCTAGGCTTCACCGTGCACCCAGTGAGAACACGGAGTTCGTTCGAATGTGTGGCTGTCCCTAGTGGTCTGGGCGCAGGTTGTAGGATCCTCCTGATTTACTGCCCCCCCAGGGTGACAGGAGATTTCCTGCAGCAGGTAGCCAACTTCGTCATCGGTGAAACATTGGAGGCCCCCATGTGTTTAGTTTTGGGGGACTTCAGTGTTTGGGCCGATGACAAATTGTCAAGGCTGGTTTTACCACCCTCTCCAGATGATGTCATCTCTGGGCCTGTTGCAAGATGTTTCTACCGCTACTCACCAGGGTGGTCACATGCTGGACTTGGTCTTCTCACTGGGGCTTGAGATCGATAATCTCAAGACTGATTGGGTCATTTGGTCAGATCATTGCACAGTGGAGTTCTTGCTCTGGGCTCCCCCTGATGAGCCCTCCCCCTGCAGATATGGTAAGCTGCCACCCATTGAGGGGTTTGACCCTGGAGGTTTTTCTGGTGGTAGCTGACCTATCTAGTGTGGGCAGTGCATGCAAAGGGGGTACGGGTGAAGCAGTCACCGCCTATAATAAGGCAATGTCTGAGGCACTCAACTCCCTTGCACCAGTCCATGTATGATCCAGATCCTCTCACCCAAGGTCCCCTTGGTTTGATGGGGAGCTCAAGGCAATGAAGATCAAGGGTCAGAGGTTAGAGCGCTGCTGGCAGAAGACTGGACTGGAGGTGGATAAACTGTCCTTGCGTGCACACTGTGTTGTGTACTGGGGGCAATCGACCATAAGAAGGCAGTGTTTCTGTCCAGGGAGATTGCCGCTGGGAAGAACTGACCAGCTATGCTTTTTTGGACTGTGGACATGCTGTTACATCTAACTTGTCTACAGCTGAAAAAAGCTTTTTCAGATGCTTTATGCAATGAGTTTGCTTGGTTCTTCTCGGATAGAGTGTCCGCTATCAGACAGAGAATTCCACCAGTGAGCCACAGTGTGGCTGACAATGGTCACCCTGGCTATCCGAGGAGCACTCTACCTGTTTGGGGGGAGTTTAAACCAGTGGAGGTGGCCGAGGTCATTGAGATTGTTTCTAGGCTGAAGCACACATATTGCGAACTGGACCCTGTGCCAACTCGTTTCTTAATGGGATGTGTTGACTCTGTAGGCCTGGTGTTCGTCTTAATTTTCCGGTGTTCTTTGTCAGAGGGGGTCTTCCCAGATGCCTTGAAGGAGGCACTGGTGAGATCCCTTCTAAAGAAACCATCTTTAGACCCTGACATCAAGGCGAATTACCATCCTGTCTCCAACCTCCCATTTCGGGGAAAGGTTGTAGAGAAGATTGTGGCGCAGCAGCTCAAGGAACACCTAGTGGCCTTTGATATCTATGAGCCTCTCCAGTTTGGGTTTTGTGGTGGGCTCAATATGGAAACCACATTAGTTCAGGTGCATAATGATCTCCTCAGGGTGAGAGATCGAGAAGAGGAGACAATTCTCGTTCTCCTTAATCTCTCCTCAGCCTTTGACACGGTGGACCATTGTGTGTTACTTGACCGCCTGAGGGAATTTTGTGGACTCTCCAGCACTGTCATCTGCTAGTTTGAGTCCTATTTCACAAACAGGAGGCAACGGGTTGTGATGGGGAACTTCTCCTGCTCCCCAAGCCTTCTGTCTTGTGGAGTACCTCAGGGTTTGGTCTTGTCATCAGTGTTGTTTGCCATGTATATGCTGCCCCTTGGTGAGATCATTAGGAAGTACAGTCTGGATTTTCATTGCTGCACCGATGACACCCAGCTGTATTTATCCTTTACCCCCGGGACATCCAATGCTATGGATGTACTGAACAGTTGCCTGGCCAAGATCAATGACTAGATGGCCCCTGGTGGTTGTGACTGAACCTCACTAAGATGGAGGTACTGGTGGTGGAGTCGAACAGGAGGCGTGATAGGATGGTCTCTGGTGCAGAGACTGGATTGTTTCTGGGTGTGTGCCATTGAAGGCCTCCTTTTAGGGTGTGTGATCTTGGCATTATTCTTGACAGTGGATTGAAACTTGAATCTCAGGTGTCATCCGTTGTCCGGACCAGCTTTTACTATCTGAGGAATATCACTAGGATCAAACACCTAGTTCCACCCATGGACCTCCCCACCCGGGTACACATCTTCATGACATCGAGGCTTGACTACTGTAATGCGCTGTACCTCAGGGTCTCTGCAGGTACCCTCTGCCAACTGCAGCTAGTGCAGAACGCAGCTACAAGGTTGTTGACTGGGCAACCAAAATACTGCCACATCACCCAGGTTCTGCATGAACTGCACTGGCTGCCGGTTCGGTGGAGGGTTCTCTTTAAGGAGGGCTTGCTCAACTTATAAGGCCCTACATGGACTGGGCCCTGGTTACCTGTCAGACCTTCTAACACCTGCTGCCTTGGTCCATTCCCTCCGGTCCTCCTCTAGGGGCCTCCTTGTGATTCCCAGGACGTGGTTAAAAACTGCCAGTGATGGAGCTTTTAGTGTAGCCGGCCCCATCCTGTGGAATTCGCTTTCTCCATCGGTAAGTGAGGCCCCTTCAGTTGAGGCATTCAAAGCCCACCTCAAGACCTTCTTATTCAGCCAGGCATTCCCAGACACTGTCTTTTAGTTGTTGCTTCCTAGACACTCTGAAAGAATGGCCCCTTCAGGAATCTGCTGTTAGGTCAGGCCTCCCATTTTGGGTGGTCTGCTTTTTAATATGTTTGATATCTTTTGTATTTTAATTATTGCATTTTAATTGCTCTTTGATGTATTTTAATTGTACAGTGCCCAAAGTCTCTGGGATTGGACGCCTGAAAAAAAAAAATTTGCCTTGCCTTGATGCAACACTGTCTGAAGTGATAGATATTTTAAGAAGGATAAAGCAAGGATGTCTATTGGCTCCATGTCTTTTTAGTATATACATATAGTCTTTAACCACAGAATTATTACAGGTAGATACTTTTCTGCCTCAAATAGACTCTGAGTACAGTATATGTTACTCCTATACGCTGACAACATTGTTCTCTGTCCTTAAACTCCTGTCAGGCTTACTAGAGTTCTAGGTCATACAGTTAAGCACTTGGAGACAGTATCTCTGAAGTTAAATATCAACAAATCCAGAATTGTGGTCCTGGGGAACATACTAACCCCACAAGGAACTGGCCCTGCATGGAATTTCGGTTGGAGCAAGTGAGTGAATACAAATACTTACAGTAGGTATTGCATTGATTTCCAAAGATATTTGTAAGTGGCATGTGGCAGGCATCAAGAAAAAAAGCAACCCAAGCTTCCAAGGGCTTAGTTAGATTTGTGCATCCTTTTGGAGGGAACTCTTTTAAAGCTGTGGGCACTATCTTTAAGGCCAGGGTATAGAACTTGCTGCAGTATGGTACTGAGGTATGAGGGTTCACCAGCAGTTTGAAAGACTTAGAAGTGGTTCAGAATAATTTTTATATACCAATAATGAACTTACCTGAAGATTGCTCAACTGTAGTTTTGCATGTCACAGGAAGGACAAAAAAGAGGCACTGAATTCCATTGCAGAGATGAGAATCACCCTGGAAATTCTTGGCTTTCTACTGAACATAGAAAAGTACCAGCTGGAACTCAGTCAAGTACTGGTGTTCATAGGAGCAGAGTGAGACATTACTCAGGGAAAAGCATTCCTGCAACAATCAAAAGTGGAAAGTCTGGTGTACTGTTAATTGTCCTTCAGATCAGGTGAGCCAAGGCCGGCAAAGGACTTCTTTCAGCTATCAGGATCATGTTAGCAGCAACAGCTGTGGTATCATGGTTTCGTCCACAGATGAGATGTACAGTACCATTTAAAAGGCACTGGCATCAAAATTCAAATCCACTAAGCCAGCTAGTACCAGTCACAACCAGCCTGGTCAGGGTTCTGGAGTGATGGAAAGAGGTGGAGAACCTCAGGGAAGGAATCCAATCCCAGTCATTGTCCACAGTCCTCACACTGAGAACAGATGCCTCTCTGCTAGGATAGGAGGACATCTGGAAGATCAAGCATTAAGTGGTGTTTGGCCTGCACAAGAGCAACAGGGGCACATAAACCTGCTGGAGCTCAGGCAGTGCTCCTGTCTCTACAGTATTTCTCAGACATAGTTCAGAACCAGGTAGTTCTGATCAGAACAGACAATACCACCACAATATACTACATAAACAGGGTGGTGCTTGGAGACAGTGAAAAACTGGAATTTGGTTTATTCCTTAAATGCAAAAATCTCTGCTATACATTTGCCAGGGAAGGACAATGTTCTGGCAAAGTAACTAAGCAGGATAAGTCCAGGAAACCCTGAATGGTCACTAGACCAACAGGTGGTTCATATCCTTTTCAGGAGAGGGGAAATGCCAGAGGTGGACCCAACAGGGGGACTCTAACCCAGGATGATTTTACACTCAGTTGGGAATGGAAGTTCTTTATGCAGGCTCTCCATTACTTCTGATTCACAGAGTGCTTGGAAATTGAGGGAGATGAGAATGATTCTGGTGGTCCCAGACTAGGCAAGACAGCCGTGGTACTTTCTCCTATTGTCTCTATCATGCAGAATCCCATCGCTCTACCCATGATACACGAAGTCCTGACTCAGTCTTTGGGCAGGGGGAAATTCCCAACCTCAGAACATTGAGACTGAAGGCATGTTTCTTGAGAACCTATACTAGTCCAGCATGAACCTTTCAGGTAATGTCTTAAGTATCATGAAAGGTTCAAGAAAACAATAAAAAAATGTGATTCCTTAAAATTGAAGATTCTCTATTTGGTATTCAGGTATGGGTGTTATCTTCCCTAGAAGCTGATTTGCCTTTGGTTCTGGATTACCTGGAACATTTGCATTCAACTGGACTAGGGAATTCTTTATTGAAGGGCCACCTGGCAGTAGTATCAATCTTATCTGCAGGAAAAACAAAATCTCTTGCTTCACGCCCTGTATTCTAGAGTTTCTTCAAAAGGTCTGCTTCACCATCAGCCCCTGATTAGGGAACCTATACCTCCTTGGGACTTGAACATTTGCTTTGCACAACTGGTGCAGGCCCCTTTTGAAGCAATGGTCTCTGTGGATCTAACATTTGTAACATGGAAAATACTCTTTCTCATAGCTCTGACCTCAGAAGAATGAGTGAACTTCAAACCCTGTGCAGAGAACCTAACTATAGAATTATGTACATTGACAAAGTGGCCCTCAGGACAAAGAGAAAATTTCTTCCAAAGGTGGGGTCTGAATTTCTACTTAACAAGGCAGTTACTTTACTTATACTAGTTACATCACATTCTAGTCCAGGTGAACTGAAGTTGTGCTGTTTGGATGTCAAGAGAGCCCTTAGCTAGTATCTTGCCAGAACAAAAAATGTCAGGACTGACAGCAGTCAGCTATTTGCTACCTATGGGGATGTTGGTATGGGCAAATCTGCAGCGATAAAGAACATTTAAAGATGGGTTGTCTCTTGCATTCAATTATGATATGAAAAAGCAGGTAAGCAGCTCCCCTGAGGTCTTGGAGCACACCCCACAAGGGGCACAGCAGCATCAGTAGCAACCTCAGAGGCCATTCCTTTGATAGACATCTGCAAAGCAGCTACCTGAAAAAATTTACCCACTTTCACAAAGCACTACAATCTGGATATCCTTTCCAGAAGAGATGCAAAGTTTGGGACAGCAGTCTTACAGAACCTTTTCCTTAAATACTCTAGGTTCCAGACTTCCCAGCCTCCCATGGTACTGCTATATAATTTTGATATGGCATGACATCACTATTGGACTTCTGTTGTTGAAAAACAGAAAAAATACTCATTGTAGTAAAGATGTGTCTTCTAATGGGTCCAGCAGTGAGTCAACACAATCCTATCCTTGCCTCCCCCTTCTAGAACCTAATCAGTGAAAAGTTCACATTTGAATAAGGTTTTAAATACTCTTTTCTGCCAGATGCATTTAAATGTGTTTTACACATTTCATACTTTGAATAGTTGTACATTTATTAAAAAAATCATTACATCTGCTTATTTTTTGCTAGTTAGCTTTTTTATAAGCATTGTAGTTTTAAACAAGATAACAACGCTCCCTTCTGCTCTTCTGCACAAATCTAACATTAGAACACTATCAGGAGCATCAGTACACAGCAACATTTGCATGGAGTTCTGATTCCACATCACCATTACATTTCTCCAAGGCAACATCTCACAGTGGAGATGATGCAGTTTTTGTATTGGCTCGCTACTGGACCCATTAAAAAAAACAAACAAAAAAAAAAAAAACATTGTTACTATGGTGAGTAATTTTTTTTCATCTAGCTCTATAAGCTAAAGGTCTGAAATTGATTGGAAAGCTGTCTTTCACTGAATAAGAACTTGTGTTTATATAGAGATTTTTATACACTCTGTATCCCTAAGTGTTTTGCAAGCAATATGCCTGTGTCAAGGTGATGCAGAACATCTTACCAGAGCAGCACTTGTCTTTGCCTATCCACACCACAGCTTTCTGCGGTGGTGCCAGACATTGACCATATTGTCCAGTGGCACCTCCCTTATCCTGTCCTAACCAAGCAGTCTCTGACTCCTGGTGGCACCCCCTCCCTCACTGTCTTCCAAGCAAACACAAACCTTCCACTCACCTCCTTGGCTATCCACCATCTGAATAATGTAAAAAGGCTATCATTGCAGCTTGCATTATTCAGATGGCAGCTGACCAAGGAAGGCTTTCTCTCATGCTGCCATCAGTGGTTCCTTGATTAGTTGCTGAGTGCGCTTTCTTTCATGCCACCATTGGAAGCTCCTCGATTGCCTGCCGAGTGGGTTTCATTTCATGCCGCCATCACTAGTTCCCCAGTTGCTAAGTGGCTACCTTTCATACCACCATTTGTTGTCAAAGTGTTAAATGGAATTCAAACAATGTTGTTTATAGTTTTTAATATCATTTCACATTTGGGCATCCCTCAAGTCAGTCTAATCACCTCAGTGTATTGTTTTGTGTGTTTGTTTTTAAATAGTCCTGTGCTTTCCTTATTCAGGAACCCATATTAATGCAGCTTATTTCCCACCCAGTATTTATTTTTTAATTATTCAGCAGTTCCAGAACACAGTGACATCAGCTAAGGACTTTCCCTGATGTTTCAGCAACCTCAACCATATCAGAGACATAATTTTGGCCGAGTACATGATGGTCAAATAAACATTTAAAATCCACAACAAAAAACATGGGTTGCCAGGCTTGTTTTAAAGTTACGTTAGTGAGACTTAATCCATCTTTATGGAAAAAAATCTTGAAGGGGTCAGATTGTTTGTTTTATGTGGTTATAACATCAATATTTTAGCTGTCGACATGCGTGTGAAAGAAAAAGTGAAACAAGGACACATCATTTGTCATGATGCTTGCCTCATTTTTTCCACAAATGCAAAAATAAGAGTAAATTACCAATACTATGACACCCTCTTGAACTGATATTCCCCAAAAAAGGGTAAATATTTGAATGTTTTTGTACATAAAACCATTTCAAACCCATGTCATTTTCATAAAACATTTTTGACAGATGTAGAATATGGTTATAAATACAGAAAATGAAAGAAATATAGGGGTTGCCATGCATCCTTTGGTTATATCTGCTTTCAAAGATGAATTTTCGGAGGTGGGCGGCTCATGACAAAAATAATTGAAACATCCCAGTAAAAAATAAAACTGGCGAGAAAGCTATTCAAACAATTCAAAAATGCATACAGAATGGCAAGGACTTTGCCATAAAATAATCAGTGTAACCAAAGACGGACAGATATGTAGGTAACGTGCCTTGAATGATACCAACTGCTACAATAGTGGGAGCTAATTTCCTTGCTGCCTTCTTGTCCTGTATATGTTCTTAGCTGGGCATAACAGGATAAATCATTATTCTAATAATGCTTCCATATATTTAAGAACGTACTTGTGCCAGAAAACTTATTTATTTATTTATTTATTCATTCATTCATTTGTTGACCAGGTTGGTGCACTGATCCGAAGATCTTTTTCAGGCACGGTCCGGGCCAGGTACTGGCAAGTACAGAGGTAGAGAACAACTGTCAGCAGTTAGAAAGACATTAAAAAAAGACTGGCCCCGTACTAAACCCTGAGGGACCCTGCTGGCCACTCTTCTCTCCCTTGAGTACCATTTACCAATACGCTGTGTCGCCTATCCATCAACCAATTTGGTACCCATTTACCGCCTTAGGAGACACACCCAAAATGCCCAGTTTCCTTATGAGCCTCCTTTGAGGCATGGCATTGAAGGCCTTGTTGAAGTCTTTGTAGGCCTGCCCACTGCCCCATCCTGATCTGTTTCCCTGGTCACCAAGTCAAAGAAATTGGTCACGTTTGTCTGAAATGTCCACCCCCCCCCCCATGAATCTGTGCTGCCTCAGGTCTTGTAACTTGCTGTATTCAAGATGCTCCACATTCCTTTCCTTTAAAAGCATCTTCATTTACTTACCCACCACTGACGTCACACCTTGGTGTGCAGATTACTACAAAATAGGGTTTCTCAGACTCCCACCTTGGTTCAGTCAGTCCAGTGAAATGTGTGGATAACAGTGTTTTTTTTTTTTTTATTCTTTCATAACATGAAGCTACAGGTAGCCTAAAATAGGAAACATCTGTAGCCAATGATGCTTAGTGGCTAGAACCCCAAATGGTGAGCCATGAGATGCATGATTAGCTCCCACCAGAAGCACTTACAGAGATACCTATTCAGTGTATGACATCGAACAAGCCCTTTTCCTGCCTGTGCTTTAGTCCTCCCAGTTGTAAAATGAGATAGAAGCAGGATCCCTCTGAAAACAAGATGTTACATCCCAGATGAGCTTTCCTGTGTAAACTGTAATTTCCCCAAAAAAGTAAATAAACTGAAAAGCCCTATAAAAAATGAACTAATTCTTGCTTAATTGATGAAAGCATAATATTTTAGTTTTGCTTTATTTATATACATTCTCTTCTCCCACGTGTGTCACTGCCTCCTTTACATCTGTCTATTAGTGCAGGAAACTGAAGTTCTGCTGTCACCCACAACATAAATCTGCTCTCCATACCATACCACTGAAGAAGGCACTTAAGCAACTGGATAAGCCCTCCAAGGACCATATTTTCAGAGGCCTGTCTGGTATGCATTCCAGACTATTTTTGAAGGAGTCTGCACCCACCGTAAAGCCCCCAAATGCAATGTTATCAACATGTGTAGGACCCCAGGAGTAAGTTTGTGCATCCTTTCAGGGATGCATCAGCCCAGGAACAAACATAGCCAGACCATTTTCTAACATGCCAGTGGCTTAGCAGTTTGCAAACTTGCAAACTGGAAGATTGGAAGGTTGTAGGTGCTCTTCCCACACCAGGAACATGGGGTAAATCCCAATACAGATTGACACTGCAGTGCCGCATAGGGGGGACTGCATTCTTGAGGCGTCATCTTTCATATGAGACATTAAACTGAAGTTCTGGTGGTTGTACAGGTGGGTTTTAAAGATCCCATGGCAGTTTCCAAACAGAGTAGGGGAATAGCCCTCTTTTCCTGCTTAACAAAGACTATAAAAAAAATTGAGAAAACAATAATAACCTAGCCTGATTAAGTCCCAGATGGCAGATGCACCTGAAGTTGGACACATACTGTATAGTGGGAAGCCACATGTGACTGTCACCATGAGACTGGGGGAGGATGTACACAGCTACTGTATGTAGTCCGATATAGATGGTTCTGCATTCAGGCATTTGAAAATCTGACCCCCAGAGTGGGAGATAATACTGCCTCTAATAGATGTGTGCTCAAGACAGGAACCTAGATCTCCTTTTTGATGCAGATAATAACTACCCCTCCTCTGTGAGGAACATTGCTGGTAATGTCACAGTGAGTTAGTGTGGTGACGTCATGGGCACGAGAGTAAAGCACAAGTGCCGTTATAATGTCACTGCACAAACCTACCTGCAAGTTCTTCACTGAAGAGTTTTTTTTTTTAAATTATATATAATATAAAACCTGCCTGCTTCATAAAGTGTTCTTTTTGCACTACGAAGGCTGTATTTTATTTTTTAAGTGTACTGTTTTGCCATTTAGAGAATGTTCTTGTGAAATGGACTTACTTTCAGCTGCCTTAATCAACTCACACTCCAAGCCCCTTGTTTTTTTGGCTGTAACATGACTGATTAGGGCAGCTGTGTGGAGAAATAATTCATATTCAAAACCATTAATTATTTCTCCAAATGTTTCAACATGTGGATTATTGGTTTTCAAAAACACCAGTGAAACCGGCTGATTGTATATTATTGATTATACAATGGCACAAAAAATCCTGCATTCTGATTGGCTGACTGGCACCTTTTCTCTGTTGTAAATCCAGCTGTATACCAATGGGAAAAGGTGCCAGTGGCCAGTCTGCCACATCAGAAATGCCCCTTAAAATCACTCCGAGCACCACAAAGCCAGGACTCGCAAACATGGCAAGGGACGGCAAGATGCAGAACTCCACAGTACTGGCCGTTACTGCTCTGAAAACACTTGCTCCCTCTTGTTGTAACCAGTAAAGATACAAACAAAAAATAACCTTTTTCTAATCTATCCTCCCTCACAACTCCCATGGAGCACCCGCCTCACCTCAGTCTCTCTAAACATTTCTCGCTGGGGTCTGTTTCCCATTCTCCAAGACATGCTTAGCTGGCAGCTGTAGCATCACATTATAAGCAGCCCCATTAAGTACAAAAAGAACCCCCCACCCACCCCAGTGTCAGAATTACAAATGAAATCAACCAACAGACCCCTATAGGTTGCTCCCAAACAGTAAAGCCAGAACTGGTAAACCCACAGAAAACCGGGAGCACATGTTGACAACATCAGCACTGCACTGCACTGTACAAAGATGTAGTGGCAATCACAACTGCCACGCTCTGTGTCTGTGTGTGTGTGTGTGTGTGTGTGTGTGTGTGTGTGTGTGTGTGTGTGTGTGTCTGTGTGTGGGGGGAACGAATACTCCACAACCTCTCTTCTAAACAAAAAGACATGACTGTGTGTCTGTGACTCAGAATGGGAGCTGTGAGGGAATGACAAAGCAGAACTGCACATGTGCAGTACCACCCAGATCTAGCAATCAAGGACTATTTTTTCTGGCACAGCAATAAATACAATAAAAAATAAATGAAAATGGGGGAACATTTTTTAATTTTATTTGTAAAAAAAAAAAAAAAAAAATGGGGACATTGTATAAATGCAGTACACCACTCCAGGGTGTGGGTATATGATGGGATTTACCCACTTCTGGTGTGGTTTGCTCACAGCCTGTGACCTGGTGACTGAACCACACCAGGCATGGTAAATCACACCATATACCCACATCCTGTCATGGTATATTGCTTAAGTAATTCACAACCCTCAGACCAGGCTATATTTTGTAGGCTTGAAAGCTGTTGATTTATTATTGGCTGATGGTGCTGATTATCTTCAATAGGTAATTGGCTAAGCTACTGTACTTCAAATATTGTGAAAGTGAGATAATCATAATTGAATTACCTGCACCTTTCAAATTATTCTGTCTGTAAATGGGAGTCATCTTAAATAAAAGTTGTTTCTTGAAAGTTAAATTCTGTGATGAGTGATTTATATTTCAAAGTATACCATATTGTAATGCTGGTGTGGGAGGATGGTGGGATCAAGCAGATAAATGTAAAGTAAACATTAACAGTAAGCCAAACTTTTATTCATGTGCTCAAAGTGCAGATCAGGGGAAGTTACAGTCTTAAGGCACTTTTACACACAGGTTTCTGTAACGGAATAACTGTTACGGAAACAGTATTCCATTACATCCCTTGTGTGTAAAGTGCATCTGTTCCATTCCCTTCATGAACGTTCGTGCAAACCGCAATCTCTGCTTTTTGCGGTTGCACCGAAGTGTTCTGTTTTGACTGGCTGTGGAAAACAGCCATTCTGGTAGCACTGCACAAACAGCCTATAGAGAGGCAAACTCTGTGGGGGAGCCAAAACAAATGGAGGCAGGGGTTGCCGGAATACCCGCAAAGTGTAAAGGAAACACTGAATGCAATAAAGTACAACGGCACTACACAGGTAACGCTCGCTCCGTTTCTAAACCCTGTGTGTAAAAGCGCCTTTAGGTTTGGAGCCTGGGAGCATGAATTGTTCACCTTTAAAACTCCAAATAAGCAGCCTTTTCTTTTTATAGCCAGTCACCAGCTATGATGTAATCTGCTATCATACCAAAAAGTAGTTTCTAGAGTCTACCACTTAAATCTATGGATGTGCAACAGCAACTGGTGAAAAAGGAAAGAAAGATAGTGTGCTTCCATAGGATATGTGGTTCTCATTCATTTCCCATTCAAAATTCACATCACTCCCAAACGTTGAGCCATTGTGTCCCTTTGCAGATATATCTAACATAGACATCTTCATTAGTTACATACTGTATGTATCCAGGAGTTACTAGGTGACCATCTCAGGTTTTAGTGTGGCAGCCCAAACACCCTAAACCATCTTACTAGTAGAGGCTGTATGTATAGAGTACAAGAGTGGGTGCAGGAGACAGACCATGTTTTCTGTCTATGATGGTGAACCTGGAGAGAAGGTCCCTCTTGCCTACTTGTCAGACAGCTTTACCAACTGAGTTGGGATTGACTTAGAAATCAACAGCATGTTGATAGCTAACAGTGTGGTACCATGACCCAAGGAAGCCCAGCAGTGAGAGAGCAAGTAGCTGGCTTGTTACAGAATTTGGTAGCTTTGGGCTACATACGCTTAACACTTCTACAGTACTCCTCCCCCACTGAGGTCCCCAGAGAGCTTTCCCAATGCTTCATTACTGACACAGCATTTTGGGGCATTTGGGGGTGGGGGATAAGACGATGCTCTTCATTTATTGGGTGACTCAGAGTAATCCACAGTGCAAATGTTGTTATTTGGTCAAAGAGACTGCAAAAAGACAGTGAGTGAGTGGGTGGCTTTGAGTATTTATATGTTCATCTGTGTGACTAGGTATGTACCCATGCAGAGGGCTGTGTAGCAGGGTAGAAGGGTATGCTCATGGATGCCACTATGACTTGGTGTCTCAGTGCATACAGCCTGAGAGCAGTTGAACTGAGATAATGTGAGGGAGAAGGCATCACTACTACACGTATGGGCATCTAACATGACCTTGCTGTTCAATTTTGGGCCTTTCAGCACCTGTAGCCTGTGATAATCACAGTGTCTTGCAAACCAATGGGCAAAACGGAGGGCAAAGGGGGTAGCTATCTTCACAATGATTGTCTAGGGTGTCATGTGCCTCTTGCTTATGGTGGGTACCCATAGGATTACTCTGGGTCACCCAATAAATGAAGAGCATAGTCTTATCCCCCACCCCCAAATGCCCCAAAATGCTGTTCTGTCTGGGCGTGCGAGAGAAAGACAAACTGAGCTCGGGGGCAGGGGTGACTGGCAAGACAGACAGTGGGGGCAGCTGACACTGAGTTCGGGAGTAAGTGGGAACCACAGTCAGCTCAGCTAAAGGTTTTTTTTTTCTCATTTTCATTTATTTGATTTCTGATTTCTCTGGCACCCCCTAACAGCTGGTGCCCCTATGCTGCAGCCTACTTAGCCTATAGATAAAAATGGCACTGATCATTAGTATTCATGACTACCATGCTTCCTCCCTTGCCTTCTGGTTTAATGGTGATTTCCTCATTTTCTTTAAGGCTTTCTAGTGCTGCCTTCTCATCCCTGCTAATAATGGTAAACCTGGGGACAAAGTCTTCATGTTACAGTCTTTCAAGGTCTTGTTCACACAGTTTTTGGAGTGTGAGTACTGTTGTGCTTTGAGGGGGACATACAGTGATAGGTTTACTCAAATCACATACTGGTATAACTGACCCACTTGTTTGGGGAACATTCTCAATGGGTCGATGTGCCCCCTTTTGTCCTACTCTCCTAGCAATTTCTTCTACCACTAAACGCTATTGTATTATTTTCCATATTAGCCCCTTCCCCTTCTCTGTTAGCATTTAATGCAACATCAGATTCATTAAGTGCTTCTAATATCTCCTGCATTTCTATCACAGCAACACATTACTCATCATCATTTACATTCTGCAGGGCACCCTCTCGTATTACCTCAGTATGCCGCATGCTGTTATTCTGAACCTCCGAATAAAACCAATGCAGATTTAATACCCTACACAGCCTGTATAAATCTATGGTTGTTTGAAAAAAGTCCAAGTCTGTGGTAGGTATAAATGAAGGTCCTTTGTTCAATACTGCCAGTTCATTTTCATTCAATACATAAATAGAAAGATTAATAACATTGTCTCTGTAATTTACCTGAGATTCATCTATCTCTGGTACTGTCTTCTCTGGCCTCTGTTGGTTTTGTGACTTTCGCCCCCCCCCCCCCGATTATCTTATGCTGCCTTGATAGTGGATTCACTGAATGCTGCGTTGAGGGGGTCGCTCCTGTTCTTCTTCTAAAAAAAAAAAAAAAATACAAAAATCTGATGTTTTAGAGTCACTTGTAGGACTTGTCCCACTTGTTACACTTGTGTTCGATGTGCTTATGATGGGTGTCTGCTTCAAAATTAGACATGGTTTCAGATCTCATTCTGTTCTTACTATTGTTGCCTCCTTGTTGTTCATATATTTCCATGTTTGTAGCCGTTCTCATTTCTGATGGGTTTCTTCTTCTTTGTGGCACAGATCTTCTTGTCCTGGTTCAGTATGACCTCCTATAGTTCTTCCTGTGGTCCTTAAAATGGCTCAGTTCTGCTTCTCTTGCTTTCAGCTTGGCTTTTACTTCGACTTCTGGTTTTTTGGGTCATTTAATATTAGCTGCATCTACTTCACAGATGCTTCATCTGAAATTTCTTTCCAAAACTCTGAGAACTCTGCTTTTTCTTGTCCGAACTTTGGGGAGTTCATTGTTTTTAATCCCCTAGGGACATATTTTCCTTGTAAGTAAGCATCTGTTGATTGTGACTGCCAATGCAGCCTTCATGCGAAGGGGGGGGCATTTTTTTTCATATGCAAAGAATGCTTCCCTTATATCAGTTACTTCCAGGTTCCCCTCCATTGAGGGTCCAGGTTGCGGCTCCTGATCAGTCCCTGGGGGAAAAAAGGATTCTCTTTACTGTGACAAGTAAATATGCTCTCTTTTATACTGACTGGTCCAATCAATTAATCTATCAATCAAATTTTATTTAACCAAGTAGTTACATCATAGAGTGAGCTCATTTGCAAGATGGTCCTGGACACACAGAACAATTTTCATTTACAGTTTACAACATATCAGGAAATATCATGCAGGAAAACAGTATAATTATAAATAGTGTTATAAAATAAGATGATATTGGAATACATCTTAGATAGAAAAGGTGTGTATATGTGTGTGTGTGTGTGTGTGTGTGTGTGTGTGTGTGTGTGTGTGTGTGTGTGTGTGTGTGTGTGTATATATATATATATATATATATATATATATATATATATATATATATATATGCACTTTATCATAGAATGTTTGGGGACAGTAAATGAGCGAGGCAGGAGAGGATGGCAGCGCACATAGGATACAGTGGGAAGGGGGATAGAAAAACACATAAGGGAAGGGAAAGGTAACCCTGCTATGTTAGAGTTCCCCAGGGGGATTGTCACAGGGAGGGAAGAGGGGAGGGAGCTAATGGAGGGGTAGTAACCCTAAGGGACTGCCAGTCTACAGGGGGACTAGGAAGGCCAGGAAGATCCATAAGCAAAGGGTATATTCAAATTGTGTGTCAAAGATTACCTGAAACAGTCACACACAGTTTTCAGGCATCTAAAAAGCAGTTGTTTGAATACATAAGGGCTGGGTAGGCAGGAGAGTTTAAGAACTTTTTGTGAATTATTCCAAAGTGGTGGTAGGAAGGAGCTGATGGCAGTTGCTCCATGGCTTATCCTTGTTCGTGGTACCTTGAGGAGGACAAGGGAGGAATTCTGTAGGCCATATATGCCTGTTGACCTGTCGAACAGATTACAGATGTAGGGTGGGAGTTTGTTAGAGAGCACCCTGGAGATCCACATAAGGGCATTTATTTGCCTCCTCAGAAGGAGGGATGGCCAACCAATTACCTGGTACAGCAGGCAGTGATGAGTCCGGGATGGCATATCGAGTATAAATCTCAAGACTCGATGGTAGAGTGTATCAAGCTTCTGAAGTGCATACAGTTGGCAGTTGCTGTATAGAAAATCTATGTAATCAAGCAGAGGTAGAAAGGTTGTTTGAACCAGCCACTTCCTGGACTCAAGAGTGAGAAGATGTCTTATGTGGAAGAATATGCCAAGGTGCTGTCTTAATTTTTTTGTTAACTCACACAGATGTGCGCTGAAACAGAGTTTGTTATCCAACCAGACTCCCAGATATTTGAATTTATCCACTATTTTTAAGGGTTCACCAAGGAGGGTGGTAATCTGGGGGAGGCCGTGTGGGGAAAAAATCATGGCTTTTGTGTTTTTTTTTGTTTTTTTGTTTTGTTTTTTTTTTCTGCACTGAGCAAAACTTAAGGTTCAACAGATTATACTGGAGGGTGATAAAGTCTTGCTGTAGCTCCTTATGAGCAGTATCTAATGAGGGGCTGGTTGTATAAAGGACTGTGTCATCTGCAAAAAGGTGAACATTTCCTGTTAGGATGGCAGAGTCAATGCAGTTAATATAGAGTGCAAAGAGGATGGGCCCCAGGATGGAACCTTGCGGCACGCCTCGGGTCAGAACTTTAAGTGGGGACAGTTCCTCTTGTGTTTTAATTTGTTGTCTTCTATATGTGAGGTAACAATAGAACCCCTTTAATGCGACAGGGGTTAGGCCAATGCTACCCAGAGAATCAAGCAGAATGGAGTGATCAGCCGTGTCAAATGCCTTGCTGAGATCAAGGAAGAGAGCTTAGATGTGCTGTTTGCTGTCCAGGGCTTTTAACCAATCGTTAGACACTTTGGCTAGAGCCGACAGTGCTATGCTTCAGTCTAACCCCGATTGGGCTGGGTTGAGGATGTTTTTGCAATCCAAGTGCTCCCTCAGTTGTGAATTTACCTTTTTTTTTCTAATAGCTTGGACAGTACAGGAAGAATCAAGATTTGCCTGTAGTTGTTAAAATCTGTGGGGTCTCCCGACTTGAACAAGAGAACAAGATGCGCAGTTTTCCAGCTGGGTGGTAGCTCCCCTTGTATAAGCAAGCTATTAAATAGGTGAGTAATTGGAGCTGTTGGATAATAGAATCCTGCTTTTTGAAAGAAAGGTTCTATCAAATCTGCGCCAGCACTATTTGGTATCCAAGGAGAGGAGACGGTCCTCCACCTGCTTAATGGATACTGGCTGGAAGTTGAAGGGAGGGCAGCCGGTACAGGGGACAGGGGCAGGGCTAATACCTATGCTGGCGGCACTTGAGGCACACATTTTGCTTACAGGAGAGGCATCGAATGCAAGGCCTGCAATAGCAAAATGGTTATTGAGTTGATCGAGGATCTCAGACCTGTCTGTATAGGAGTTATTGTTCACAACAATTTTGGCCAGGATTGGGGTGGCAGGGGAGTGTCCTTTGACCTCTCTCAGGATTTATCAGAACGTGGCAGAGCAGTTTTTGTTTTTCTCAAAGGCGGACTGAAAGAACTGTGATTTTCCGGCCCTGACCAGTTTAGTGCAGGCTGGTCCTGTGCCGCTGCTGGTTTGATTCGGAACGCTTAGTTCTCCTTTGCTCATTTTTCAATGTCTGCTGCCCTTTTCTCACTTGTTATCAGAGTTTCCTTGGGCATTGCTTGAAACAGAATACCTCCTCTGACTAAGAGCTGCTCCGAGAACTAGGCGCCAGTGACCGGTCAGAACTCACTGTTGGCAAAAGTCACGGCATTCACCACTCAAGTCCATTAAATACAGTAGTCCATACTTGTAATGCCTTTTACATCATTTTATTCAGACATGCAGAACAAACACAACATAACCCAACATAGCAGGGAGCAGATAACAATCCTGATGGTTCACTTTTCAGCTTCCTCAAAGGATTAGTGCCCTCTAGCGCATAGCCTTATTTATAGCAGTTTTAACAGGTGAACTCAATTATACACATTTAAAACGTTAAAGTGACGTTGTGCATGCTTATACAAAAGTCTAAAAAACCTTCACCATGCCCACATACAGAGAACACAAGCAACATTTTATTACAGCACATACTATACATACTTTGTCCTCCCCCTTTTAAACTGCCCTAGAACTCTTTAATTCATGTCCTGTATCAGATTAAATATATGGTTGACATCTGTATGGCAGAATAAGTGGATGGAATGGAAAGCATCAAAGCAAGCACCTACATGGGGACTTATGTATAATTATTACAAGCAAAGTCTTTTCACTAAAATATTCATTGTGTCCCAGCCACGGTGCTACAGTATATTTCCTGCATGAGGGGTGAGGGGGGGAAGGAAAAATCCAGGGATGCCAATACAGGGAACAGTGATATTGATTTTGATTGTATTCAAGTGAGGCTTGATAACAGAAATAAAATGCTCATAGGTACCCAGGCATGGGGGATGAGGCGGGCGAGAGAGTGAAATGAGGAGAAAAAAAAAAAAAGAGACAGTTCAGGACAAAGAATATAATCTAGATGAGTGCAAATCCATCCAAAGGTCAGAATCCAGGGATCAGAACTCCTGATAATCAAAAACCTAGGTGATAGCAAAACAAGACAAGGAGGTCAAACTATCCCTGGGAGGCTACACCTACCATGGTAAGCCTATGTAATGCAATGTTATGTAATAGTAGTAGTAAACAAAACAACATATCTAGGGGTATTTTCTGAAGAACTTTGTCAACTAAGAGACAACTTATACCACTTCTTTTCCAAGTAGTGTAAACTGGTGTCACTGACCTTATCAAAAACTGCTCCTTTTTCAGAGTTTAAGGGCACCTATATCACAGCCTGGTAAGAGAAAAAAGACAGAGCACATTAGAGATTTTGATATAGGAATTACATAATTGTCTCAATTAAAATGGTAGCAGTTCAAGTTTTGCTTATTCAAACCATTGTGCGTGCTGTGAGTGCACAATTTGTAAATCCAGATTGACTCCCTTTTATTGGGAGCCAGTTCCCTGTTTCCATCCCTCGGACCTAGTCCCACCTGCTCCAGTCCTATAAAAGACAGAGCATGATCTTCTTTCTTTTCAGCATTTTTAAATATGCATCGCTAGTACATAATCTGTATCTTAACATTTTAAATGTGTATAATTGAGTACAGCTATAAGAACTGCTATAAATAAGGCTATGCCCTAGAGGGCACTAATCCTTTGAGAAAGCTGAAATGTGAAATTTCAGGATTAGTACCTGCTCCGTGCTATGCTGGGTTTTGCTGGGTTTGTTCTGCATGTCTGAATAAAATGAGCTAAATATAGAATAAGAGATGGTGAAGTATGTGATACAAGAATTTAATGCACACCTGAGGTGTGGGATGGCACATAAACCCCGAGGGCAAAGTCCATGGGGTTAATCAAAACATACCACACCTCGAGTGTGCATTAAATTCAAGTTTTTCACACAGTTCCCCATCTTTTATTTTATATAATTGCTGGTCAGCAATTTTTTTTGCAGCCTGACTTCTGTCATATATACACGCATACACACACTGCAGCCTGACGTCTGACACACACACACACACACACACACACTTAATCTGTCTCTCCCTGTCCCATCCATTTCCAGAATGTGCATTTTATTTTTGCTCTGTATTTATATATTTATGTTTTTAAAATTACAATTTCCAGTGGTGATTGCACCAGTCATCCCCGGACCTGTTCCTGCTTGGACTCGCTAGCCTGTGTCCAAAGCAGACGAACTGCAGGATCAACCAGAAAAAGATTTTGTTTTTACAGTGTTAGGTAGGATAACTGTGGCAGAAAATTACAGGGAGAGATATGTGTGTTTGTGGTGGCTCTGTCTGTAGTGGCTCCTCTGTAATGGAGAGACAGAGCCGCCATGTTTTTGGAACTGTTCAGACTGCCCATATAGAAAATGAAAGCCAGTGATGGAGCCAGATGTTTTGGTCGACAAAGCGCATGAATGCCATGATAACCTACGGGTTATTACAGCAAATATCTGCCGGCTCTCTCAATACAAAAAAAAATAGCTGGCCAGTAATTATAAAGCATTACAAGCATGGACTATCTTGTTTAATGAACTTGAGTGGAGAGTGCCATGACTTTTGCTAACAGAGAATTATACCTCTTACTCCACATTCCTCAAACAGCTGGTGAAAACCCTCCGCATACTCTCATGAAACAGATGAAGATAAAGAGGAAATTGAGTTCATGGACATGATGGGGCTAGCCCTTACAAGGAGACTAGTAGTCCCAATTCATAAGTCCCACCAAAAGGCCACATCAGAAATCATGTCTGCACCTATCTCAATTTCTGACATTGATAATAAAGTTAAGAAGAAGTGTCAGATGGATGGGCAGTGGGTGGAATGCTTGTATGCATACCCTAATCATAATGGAGTAGTACAGGCAGCCGCTTGTGAGAAGGCCAAGGTGCCTCTCTCCGTACAGCCTCTAGAAAACTATTCCAGTAGACTATGCTATGGTCAGAAAAGGTGTATACAACAGCCTTCCTACTTCTGAGGCAGGTAGCTTATTTGACATACACAGCCCAGTATCAGAAAACACTGTAGAATGCAGTTCTTGACCTCAAGTAAGTGATCAGGTGGACAGTGAAGTGGCACAGGATCTGGCTGCCACACCTAAGTTAGTCCTGAATGCCACTAAACTCCAGTTCCATGTGGTTGTAGACAGTAATGACTCTGCTTCAAAAGTCTTGGCCCATGCAGTGCCACTGAAGACGTTTGTCTGCCTAAGGGCCACTGTGCTTACCCAGGACATGCAGGTTAAAACCACTGATTTCCCATTTGAGTGAAATTCCCTATTTGGTAACAAGACAGAGGTGTATATGAAAAAAGGTGAATACAAGATCACTTTTTAAGAGTAACACTGAGGGGGAAAAAGGCCTCCGCTTCCTATAGGCCTTATGGAAGGGGAGACATGGGTAGGGGTTATGATCCAAAACTCTGCACTGTCTGTGAGTTCCAGCCTTAGAGAGGTTACTAAAGCAATAGAGGCAGGAGGGGTTCCAGGTCATTAAACTCCATGAAAGGGAGATGAGTGCAGTTCTTTTTGTATGAGATTTCAACATGTTAGAAACAGACTACCTTACTGCGCAGAGTGCTTGGGCAAAAACCCACATGAGTGGCATCAAGATTAAGTTGTTTTCATTGTTATCATTGTAGTTAATGTGCCCTGTATTGATCTACCCACTGCTTAGGCAATGGCGCCAACAACAATAGTGTGGTAAAATAGTGCCATTTTTGTTTTCATGTGGGACTGCACCCCCTGCACCACCCAGACGGAAGAATTCTCACTCTGGTGGGGGGGGGGTAGAGTGGATCACAAGGAAAGGTATCATTCTTGGGGCCGTGGAATACTGTTTCCACTGCCCCATGTAAAACATTTAAGTCTCAATGTGTACAAAATGTTTAGAGACCAGGATTAGAACCCTGGTCTCCACTGCTGCTGGCCAAACTGCTTTATGCACCAGCCCTCCATGCCACAGGAGCAGCCCGGCCAGCCTCTTGGATTCTGGTGCCCTTGTGCTGTTCCAGCACCACAAACCATGACCAGGGTAGCGCTTACTGAAAGTGCAGCATATCCCCTCTCGCTGTCCATGTTAGCGCTACACGAACTAGCGCTCTGTAGAGTGGCGCTATTCGTGTAGCACTAATCTAACTGGGTACCACTGCTTAGATGTCTAGTCAGTCTGTACCTATGTTTTAAGCTGTCTACCAATGTGTGTTTGTATTGTTCTCCTGCACTGTTGGCGCTGCGTTCTCATCCTGCTCATCACCATGTGTATTGTTCTTACTCTCCAATGAACGATTGGACCTGTAACTAATTACGGGTCACCCCTGAAAAAGGGATCTTAGAGACCCAGTGGGCCTACCAGGTTAACAAAATTCAAATAAAATAAATAAAATAATTTGGTAGCCATCTAGATAGTTTAGTGTTCACTGTTCCCCTGACGTTAGAAACAAATCTGACATTAGAACAGCAAGGGGAACATAGCCACAGTGCAGAGTTTGAAAATTGGAACTTACACTCTATGATTAGCATAAAGTGCCATTTCTGGGGCAGCATACTCCTGCAGACTGATGCCATTTGTAAGGCTCATTAATGGGTCCCTGAGAAAAAGCAACATTACTATGGTGAGTAATTGTTTCTTATTGCATGGCCTCTTATGGGCCTATGTAATCTTGTATATATGACATGATTTATATATGCTATGTAACTATTGTTCTACTACATGTCCCCTATTGTTACCCCACCCCCACCCCAGGGCCCACCTGCAAATTAGTTATTAGCTCAGCATGTCCTCATGGACAAACAATTTTTTAATAAATAAATATATAAGTGACAAAAGATTACCTAGAGCATCCCATGAATGCAAACTGCAGCTGCCAGTAACTGACAGAATTCTGGCATGCATCTATAGCTGAAGCAGTTCCCATTATTTTCTCTTATTTTCATTCTCATGAGACCCTCCCAAGCCTCTAGTAAATGCAGCACACATGGGCATTTTCGCAGGTAGATACATATATTGTAGCTGGCATGTTTTCAGACTGTACTCTAACTCTTTGTTTTATTTGCAGCCTGCATGCTGATTCAGCAGTTTTTTTACTTCCAGAAGCACACATGTATACATGCATGCATGCACACACACTGTCTCTCTCTTTCTTTCACACACACACAGTAATAAATACCATGGCACAGTAATGCAAACACTGCAGCACCCACAGTTGCAAACTGTGCAACACACACAGATACAGTAAAATGGACACCAACAAGCACACACACACATGGGGTGTTGTTTTGTCTCAGCACAGTTTGCCCACTGCTCTGATAGTGGGTTCCAGAACATGGCCTGCATTCCACTGGACCAAATGTGGGCCTAGCTCAGAAAACCTCTGTACAGCAATGTGCCTGTGTGTATGTATGCATGTAATGTATATGTTTGCATTGGTTTTGGTGTGTGCCTATCTGCGTATGCTTACTTATTAGTGTGGCTGTGCACGTCATTGTTTTTGTATTAGTGAATTTTGATGCATGTTGGTGTGCATGTATTAATGTGACTGTTTCTCACTGTGTGTATTAATGTTTATGCAAGCAATAATACACGACGAGGTGTGGGTTATGTCCTGATAAGAGCATGCCTAGGTGCGTTATAAGGCACGAGGTGCTCTTATTAGTACATAACCCACACCTCGGAGTGTGTTATTGCACTTATAAAATGGGCCCTCAATTAATTATTTAATGGGTAAAAACAAACAAAAAAACAAAGTCAAAAATACAAAAAAAAAGAGGCTTCAATGCCTCAAATAGTACAAAAATAGTTTGCCTATTTAGTCACTTTAAAAAGGGCTTTATTGGAGTACAGGGTTTGTGTTTTTCATGGCATTTTCTTATGTTTAAATGCTGAGAGCATTGTTGTTGCCCTAAGAGCAAGTGTGCGCTTTCACTCACAGCTACCACCGTGTCTGCCGATGTTGCTGCCTCTTAGTTCCCCACCCCCCATAGTTGGTTATGTTTTTTCTGTGATGTCCCCTCCCCAGTCCCCTCCTAATACAGACAAACCATTTTTTACTTTTCTTTCTTTCTTTAAGCGTTCTGTCCTTAAATCACTTTCTTAGTTTTATTTTCATTAATGGCTGCCTTGAGTGGTACTCGTGGGAGCAAGCATGTCCCTTACCGGGTGCTGTTCAGAGTAGCTTTGCGGCTCAGAAACCGCAACTGTCAGAGCGGTAGAAAATAAACTTTGTTTACATTCTGAATTGTTGGGGATCACATTTTAAGGAGAGGAGGGGAGAGTACAGACATCTTAGTAATGGTCACGGTGTGCTCGGAGACCCTTGAAGTGGGACGGAGAGTTGGAGCTACAGTAAGGTAACGGGAGTATCTTCACGATTCTAAAAGCATGACTGTCAGAGGTAGAAAAAAAAAACTACTTCTACTTTGCATTTTTGGTTTTTGAATTATTGGGAATCGCATTTCTAGGAGAGGAGAGGGGAGTATTACATTCAATACCCCCAAGATAAGAACCCACTTTTGGTCCGCATCCATGGGTTATGCACTACCCACTCTGTGGAATACCCTACAAAAAACATTAAAACTTAAGCATACCGCTGGGATATGTACCTTTAAGTACCTGCTTAAACTTGCTTTGCAGACAAAGAACAAGTGCTCTTGCTTTGCAAAATAGCGGGTCCATTTCCTAAAGAGGCTTTACTGCACTTATTGCTACCACGGTGATGTGTGTTCCACACTCTGCCGGAGGGTGTGGGTTATTGGGGATTTACCCACACCTTGTGTGGTGTGTCACGAGGCGCAGCCGAGTGACTTAACCATACAAGAAGTGGGTAAATCACCCAATAACTCACACCCTGGAGTGCCTTATTGTGATTATACAATGGACCCACGTGTAAAATAAATTTAAAATGTGTTTAATTATGTTTTTTATAAATGCCATTCCTCAGCCATGGGTTATGCAGGATTTACCCACGGTCATGTGACATGTGTTGACCAATGAGGTTACAGGATTTTCACACATCATTGTATAATCCTCTTTACCTAACCTGCTTCTTATACAAATCCTAAATACCTTGTACTTACTAGCTGCAATTCAAACCATGCACTCACCACTCACTTCAGAGACAAAATATCAGCACCTTGTATTCAAGTTAGCAAAGATTTTATTCCATGGCTTATTTCATATATTTAATATGGTACAGGGTTACGTTGCACCCACTGAAGGGCTTCATCAGAGCTAAATGTTACATGCACCTAGTGGTGTTTATATATCCACCCCATTACTGAAATTCCTTGCTGGCCAATCCATTTCTAAGGTCAATTAATAAGTACTTAATTTAATTCAATCAGTGAAACTCAATTTAGTCCTCCATAATTAACATTCCACCCTATTGGAGTGCTTTTAAATGGTACACTGTGGAATTCATACAATACAATTATACCGACACTAACAATAAACAATTCACTTTTAGAATCAAGACATTCTGCTTTCTTTTCTTTAGCTTTTGGTCAGATCTTTTCTATTCTTTTAGTTGCCCCAGTGTAACCTCCTGCAGATAATTATTGTAGCAATATAGCAATAGTAAAGCTTGTGGCAAAAGTAAAGCTTGTGGCAATCCATAACAAAATAAACGCTTTACTCAAGGTAACAACATTTCAATATGGAAAAGATGTCAGCTGTAACCTCCTGCAAATAATAATTATAGCAATAGTAAAGCTTGTGGCTATCATAACAAAAATGAAAATGAAGGCTTTACTTAAGGTAACAATATTTAATTATGGAGAAAATGTCAGCCCCCCAAAAAACAGCACTTATGCTTTAAGTTTGAACAAATGCATATTCTTTCTTTCTTCTTACTTGTCAGTCCTTTAGGCCCTGCAATAAAGACAACATCAATATATTACCACAAAAGTCTCCCATTATTTTCAAGGATAATGTTTACAAATGAGGCACAATAAATTCACAAGAAAAAAAACATAAGAGGGGAAGAGGGAGAAGGGGAATGGGGAAGGAGAAGGGAGTATTAAAATGGTGGAAGGGGGAAGGTAGTGTAATGGGGAAGGAGGAGGGGAGCATTAGGATGGGAAGGGGGAAGGGGAAGGGAAAGAATTATTACATTTCAAACTCCTATATTTCTGTAATCACAGGTTAATTATTCACCTATCGTCTACGTTTTTTAAGAAATGGGGACAATTCAAACTTGTCATTCATCCTGGATGTTTGAATGCTCCCATTTTAAAAATCCATTCCTGTTCTGTGCAGTCCAATTTATTAGCAAAGTGACCCCCTCATGTGACATGTGTTGACCAATGAGGTTACAGGATTTTCACACACCATTATATAATCCTCTTTACCTAACCTGCTTCTTATACAAATCCTAAATACCTTGTATTTACTCCCTGTTCTCTGCACCTTTATTTTCCTACTTTTGCCTATCCCTACACTCTCCCACCATTTCCTACCCCCATCCTCTACCTGTCTCTAGCTCTCTCATTGCCCCTTCCCCATACTCTTACACTTTATTCCAGCAACTCTTCCTCTTCTCCCACTCTTTTTAGTGTTAGTTTCCTCTCTGTATTTATTTTAAGTTGTATCTGCACATTATCTGTCTTGTATCCCTTGTAATGTTAGCATTGTTTTTTGGATCTGCTGCCCTGATTTGTATGTATAGAACCCAAGTAAGCTGTACCTGCACATTACTTGTTTTGTATGACTGGTATTGTTATTACTGTTTTTGCATTAGCCATTGTGATTTTTAATTCCATGTAATCCTACTGTATGTATGTTAGTCCTTCCAGAACCGCCTTGCAAATGAGCTGTCTCTGTTGGTGTTATCCTGGTAAACTGAATTGAATAAATTGAATTGAATTGAATTGAATTGAGTGCAGACATATTGGTAAGGGTCGGGGTGTAATCGGAGACCCTTGAGAGATGGAAGTGTTCTTTCAGCTGGGCTGTCCTGTGTATATAAATTTTATGTTTAAAAAAAAAAAAAAGCAAATCTCAAAGTAATTTCAGGAGGCTTTTTTTTCTGATGCACTCGGGCCCTGCATGTGGGGGGAGACCTCCCACCTCTATAGCACCTGCTATGATGGGTGGCAGTAGGTATTACAGTGTGAGTAAGCACACACTGTCAGCATTGGCTTGCCCATATGTTGGAGTCTTGGCGGTTGATCTGATGTAGTGATGTAGGCAGGCAGGGCTATTGGGGAGCAAGAGAAAATGGATGGATGATGGTGTGACCCATAGAAACATAGACTATGAAGGCAGATAAGGAATGCTTGACCCACCCAGTCTGCCCATTTCCCTACCTATTGGATAAGCTGCAGTTCCTAGTTAACCAACAGCCTAATTCTTCCTAACCCTCACCAGAATTGCCTTATGTTTGTCCCATGCATTCTTGAATTCCTCTACTGTTTTTGACCCCACGACCTCCTGAGGATGGCTGTTCCATGTGTCCACCACCCTCTCCATGAAAAAATACTTCCTCACATTGCCCCTGAGCCGTCCCCCGTATATCTTCAAATTGTGCCCCCTTGTTCTTGCACATCTTTTTCTGAAAGATGCTACCCTCTTGGACTTTGTTGATTCCCTTGAGGTACTTAAAAGTTTCTATCATGTCCCCCCTCTCCCTCCTTTCCTCGAGAGTATACATATTAAGCTCCTTTAGTCTCTCTTCATATGGTTTCTGGTGCAGACCCTGCACCATTTAGTTGCCCTCCTTTGGACTGCCTCCATTCTGTCTATGTCCTTGCTGAGATGGGGTCTCCAGAACTGCTTGCAGTACTCCAGATGGGGTCTCACCAACTGTCTGAACAGAGGAATAACAACTTCTTGTTTTCTACTGGTAATGCCTCTCCCTTTACAACCCAGTATCCCCCAGCCCTCCTTACTGCCTTCTCACATTGCTTGCTTACCTTTTGGTCATCTGATATGACTATCCCCCAGGTTCCTTTCCATTTTTGTTGTTGTTAGTACCCCCCACCATTGTGTACTCTTCCCCTGGGTTTTTGTTTCCCAGGTGCATTACTTTGCACTTGTTTGTATTGAATTCAAACTGCCATACTTTTGACCATTCCTCCAACCTTGCCAAGCCCCTTCTCATCCTTTCCACCCCCCCTCCCTTGTGTATCAGTCCTGTTGCAGATCTTTGTGTTTGCTGCAAAGAGGCATACTTTTCCTTCCAGTCCCTCTGCAATGTCACTTATAAAGACATTAAAAAGGACCAGTCCCTGTACGGAACCCTGCGGTACCCCACTAGTAACCCCTCTTTCTTTGGAGTGGACTCAGTTTACTATTACCCTCTCAGTCCTGTTGTCCAGCCAGTTTTTTACCCCAGCTATCACCCTGGGACCCACTCCTAGGCTGGCTAGCCTGTTTATTAATCTTTTGTGTGGGAATATGTCAGCTGTCTTGCTAAATTCTAGGTAGGTCATGTCCACAGCCCCTCCCTGGTCTACTACTTTGGTCACCAGTCAAAGAAATCTATTAGAGTCATCTGAAATGACTGTCCCACTGTGAATCCATGCTGCCTTGGGTCCTGTGCCCCACTGGCCTCTAGGTACTCAACAGTTCTTTCTTTCAGAAGTGATTCCATCATTTTCCCTACCACAGAGGTCAAACTAACAGGTCTGTAGTTTCCTGCCTTTGCTTTGCTCCCACTTTTGTGCAGGGGAATCACATCCACCCTCCTCCAGTCCTCAGGTACCACACCATCCTCACATGATTTATTAAAAAGGGTAGTTAGTGGTGTCACTAGTTCTTCCCTTAGTTGTTTTAGAATTCTGGGGTGAATCCTGTCGGGTCCCATTGCTTTGTCCACTTTCAGTTTCAGGAGTTCTTTCAGAACCCTTTCTTCTGTGAATGGACTGGTATCTACCCCCCCCCATCCAGAGTGCTTCTATTGATTGGATTAGGTACCTCCCCCTCCTCTTCTTTTGTGAATACTGAGCAGAAGCATTCATTCAGTATCCCTGCTTTTTCACTGTCACCCCTTTTCCACCCACCCTTCCCTTTATTACGCTTCACTATTCCTCCCTTGGTCTTTCTTTGCTCCCTAATGTACCTATAAAAGGTTTTATTCCCCTTCTTAACTCCATTAGCTATCTTTTCCTCAGTTTGGGCCTTTGCTACTCTGACTGCCTTCCCCGCTTCCTTCTGCTTTAACTGGTACAGTTCTCTGTCCTGCTTCTTCTGTATTTCCTTATATTTCCTGAATGCTATCTTTTTCTCTCTAACCTTCCCTGCAACCTCTTTTGAGAACTATAGTGGTTTTTACCTTCATTTTGATTTGTTTATTTTCTTCAAAGACTTGTTGCCTATGTGATGGCAGTTTTGATGTTTCCCCTTTGTTCCTCCACCCCTCCTTCTTGCCCATTTGCTTGCGCTTTTCTGAGGCACTCTCCCATTTTGCCAAAGTCAGCTCTCCTAAAGTCGAGTACCCTCACATTTGTATGGCTTGACTCTATGGCTGTGTTTATTGTGAACCACACTGTTTGGTGGTCACTTGTTCCCAGATGGCTACCCACGTCTAAATCTGAGATCCTCTCTCTGTCCCCATTTAAGAGTACTGGGTCTAAGATTTCTCCCTCCCAAGTGGGTTCCAACAATTGCTGTCTGAGGCATGCCCCCCTGTAGGGCATCAAGAATGTAGTAGTAGTAGTGGTAGTAGTGGTAGTAGTAGTAGTGGTAGTAGTAGTGGTAGTAGTAGTAGTAGTAGTAGTACTACAATAACTTTATTTATACAGGCAAGTATTTGACAAGTAAATATACAGGGTAGAATGACCCTGATCTTGGATGTGGCAGTAAAGGTGCTCCAGTTAACATCTGGCATATTCAGGAACCCATCAACAATATCTCCCCTTTTTCTGCCACCCTAAGGATACCTTCTATCATTTCCTTGTCCATGTCTTCCCCCTGATATGGGGGTCTGTATACAACCCCCATGTAGATTGTGGTGCCATTTCTGGTCTCCAGGGTGACCCACAGTGCCTCCTCTCCTCCCTGTTTACCCTCTGGTTCCATTGCTTTGATTCCTTCCTTTACAAAGGGCTACTCCTCCTCCTCCTCTTCTTCTACCCTCCCTGTCCCTCCTGTAGATTGTGTACCCTGGTATGTTGACATCCCAGTCATGGTTCTCTGTGTACCATGTTTCTGTGACTGCCACAATATCCAGGATTCCCTCTTGCATCAAGCCTCCTCCCAATATGTACTACTCTGATGTTCTAAGGTTCCCTCCATCTATCACAAAGTGTACTGCTTCTCCCTAGTGGCAGAAGGAGGGAGACTTAAAGGTTATGTAGACAGCTTATACAGGCAGTGGGATATGGATGAGCCCAAAGGGGTGAAGTGACAAGGGACATGTGAGATAAAAAAAAAAAAATTCCACCTAGTTTGGAATAGTTTAGAGCACTGATGAAAGTAAACATGGACAGATTTCTTAACCTTTTTTCTTCTTTTTTTCTTCCCCTTTGTATTGACTGCTTACTATCCACCTCCTTGATTAAGCTCCCATGCTGACAATGCAAACTGTCCCCAATTATCCTTCAGATGCCACCATGCCTGTGACTTCATTCTGAGGCAGGGCTTCTCCATGCTGTTCTCTAAACTCTAACATGATGGTGGGGGACTGCCTAGGTGGCAAGCAGGTCTTTGGTGCATAAGCAGTCATGTTGATGCCATCCCACCATACACCCACATGGTTGTATCCACTCCTACCTTCTTCAATGTACTAAAGTGACCCAGTCAGCTGTAGGCCTGTGTCGAAGATGACAGGACATTGTGCTGTCAATCATGATATATAAGCAACCATCTCCCCCTTGATGTTGCAGCATGTTCCACAGCATTTTCCAGACTCATCTGGCCTGTAAGGAGTTAGCTACATGACATCACAATAAGCTGCTGCCATCTCTGGGCTACAGTACAGTAGTTCATATTCTTGTGACTAAGACTGATTGTAGAACCGATTGTGGGAACAATCTGTCATAACCAACATGCTATGGAAGAAAACCCTGTTTGTAAGCCAGAGACATAAAAAAAAAAATGGACATATTTGACAGCTTCGAAGATTGCTCCCAGTTTTATTCAGAAGTATATGACTATCATATTGTAGGCTTGAAGGGTCATGATAGATTATTTCCCTGATCACTACCCTTGGGTGACTATATGCACAGCACTGCCCCAGTGTTAGCACTGCCTCAAGGGTAGTGCTTCTGTCTGAAAATCGCCCTCACAACAGAGCAGATTTGCAGCTGCCATAGTAGCCCTGTGAACCAGAAGATCAAGCTTTGAATCCCTGAATGGGTTATAAGCTGGCTTACCTTCAAATGTTACAGGAGTTGAGATCCATGACAGTGTGGTACTGGGATACTAAATTCAAACTGAAGGAAGTTACCTAAGTGCAGGAATAAATAGCACATTGAGAAGGAAACTTGACCCTTGGTCAGTGTTCAGGTGAACGATCAACCCGGAGCTAGATTATTACCTTTGCACACCCAGTCTACTTTTTTCATAGTGATTGAAGTCTCAGTCAGTCTAAAAACATAAAAGCATAAAAACAGCTGGAGTGTATTTTTTTTATTGGATTACCTAATTAAGAGCAACAACTTTGCACTAATATCCCTCATTTTTTATCGTACAAGTCCCTATACTAATTGGTCAGCACTTACATCTCTGGTGTAAATATATTAAATAATCAGTTTGCTTGGAATGTAAAAGCAGAATAACATTTTTTTTAGCCAGGGATTTCTCATTAGACTCAAAGCCAGGTGAGATTTGGCAAAGAACTGATGTATGCAGAACACTGCTGTATTGATTAAATATCAAGACACTGAAAACATGATGCATTTAATCAGTTAAACAGATCCCCTATTCACCTTTGTTGTCCGCTTGAAACAGAAAACATATTTCAAATGGAATGCCGTAATAACTGCTTTTTTCTCTTGGCAGTTGCACATTTTCTCCCATGTCCCATCCAAATCATCGGGGTTGCTGTGGTGGTAATATCTTTCCTTCCCATCAGTAGGGTATGTCTGCAGCTGGCAATGCCTGTGCTTTCTCTGGCTGGACAGCAAGGGGTTCATGAATGCTGGACAGACTGCACCCACCACCTCTGCCTCCCTGAGAGATGTGCACCTAGTTTCTGTGATTTGCATGGCACTCTGTTGTTCCCAGAATGGGTCACCCTATCTATCCTATTGTGCAAACCTAGGTATCCCAAGTGGTAACACAACCCACTATCAGAGCTACTGCAGTGTTGCACATTAATATGCTATAATGAAGGGTTTGACACTTAAAATCACTTTGCAGAGCCTTAGTCTTACATGTGGGGTATAGAATGTTTGTTGAAGTTTATTTTATTTACAGAATGTATCTAAATGTTTTACCAGGAGTGCCCTACAAAGCTGTGAACAGTTTGTTTCCAGAGGTGACCTGGGGAGCGCAGAGAAAAAGTAAGCAACGAAAATACTGCAAACTGAATAGTACAGTGGTAAAACAGCAGCACTGTAATGTGCGAGAAGCAGCGTGACTGATCAGTACAACATGACAGAAGCACAAAGGGCAAGCAGTGCAGGACACTATAATTGTATGGGTCCTTTGTATCTGTGTAGTCTGGTTATGACACAAATTTTCAAAATTAAAATCAGAACATTTTTCATATATGTGGAGCATCTCTGAGCACTTCACAAAGCAGTGAATCTGATACCAGTAGTGCAATTTTTTTTCAATCAGTTTTTCAGTTTGACTTGTAGAATCATTGCATATATAAAACCATTTAAAACATAAATAAGAAAATACGACATCTACAGAAATATAATTTGTTTAACCATACATTTCAACTACTAATGATAACTCTGTATTGTCTGAACCAGTCAAAATAAGTTACAGTATACAGTATATATCTGATGCTTCTGAGCTATGCATAAGGAAGAATCCAGGGGTGAACACTTTAGCTAATTCAACACTATGAGAATTTAAACAGTACCCCTATGGAATCTGGTCTGGCTACTTACATCCCCATGAAGAGTATTGCCACCTGTAATCTTTAATACATTCCAGGAAAAAGGGACCATGCATGGACCATAAAAAGGTTGACCCATGGTTTGTTTCTTGATATCAATCTTAGTCAAAAGTTTATTTTAACAGGAATTGATCATAACATATTAAGTATAAGAAAATCCAAGAAACAACTTATTAGTGTCAGTAATGACATAATGGTAAATAGATGATTATAAATCAGAAAATCCCCAAATTTGAAAACAGGCTTAATGGTTCAAAGATGAAGCATAGTAAACATAGAAATATTATCATATTTTCAAATTGTTTTGTCTGCGGCACAGAGGGCCTTGATTTTAACTTCCTCAGAAATTGTGAAAGATGATACAAAATTATTGGATCATTTGAATTATATGATGTGAAATTAATATCATCAATTCGAGACTCCATATTCACAGGAATGGGGCCAAGCCAATAGTCTTGCTGTTGCATAAAAAGAGGACATGCAAGAGTCACATGTGTCAGGTCATCTTTAGAGCCATTCCTGCATTTACAATAGAGAGAGAGATATATATCCAGGTCTTCGTTGCTTAAAATAGATACAGTTTGCCTCATACAATTCCATTCTATGTAAGGTAAATATGTTCATTAGGGTCAGCTAACAGTTTTATATATAAAGTTCCAAACTGTGATGCATTTTTATTATCTTGTACCAGGAAAAACACTTTAATGTTGATATTCTAGTAAAATCTTAGGATATAGTGACATCTCATATTCTAGTCTTAAGTATGGTAGATATTTTGTCTTTGTGGAAAATATGTATTTCGTTCAAAAGGTGAGCTAAACCAATTGGAAAAAGTTGTTTTTTAATTAACTTGATTGCGGAACATAAAACACCCAATGAGAATAATTAATTTGTTCTTCCAAACACAGTCTTGGTAGTCGTGTTTCAGAAAGAGACGAAAGACCTAATGTAAAATTAAGATTTGTCTCTCTAATTAAAGAAGATAATGGGATTTGTCCCAGTTCTGCTCTATCAACTTCTGCAGGAACTGAGTTAGATATGCCAAGTATATATCTTATCATTTTATTATGAGTAATTTCCAATCAAGAAAAATCAGCAAGTCCACAAATTTCCTCTGCATACAAGATGTTTGTTCTGATTTTAGCATTTAGTGTAGTAAGGATTCCATTTATAGAGCCTCTACCTAACTTAGCGTTAAAGATCTTAAAGGCAGTAATAGCACTATTCATGCGGTTCAATGTCAGTTTAATGAAGGGTTTTAAATAAGATGAAAAAACTGATTAGCAGTTTGATGCGTGAAAGTGCTAATCAGTTGTGAATATGCTTAGTACTTGGCACAGATTGATTAGCAACATTTTTAAAAATTATGTAGTTTTATTGATGTTGTGTACTGTGTCATGGACTCCTCAACAAATGGTTAGCAGTCTACTGCTAAGCATTTCTGAAAATGGTTAGCATTACCCCATTTTGCTTAGCATTTTGCTGTGCTATACCAACTATTTAATACCATGTAATGTGATTTCTCCAAGATAAATTATTTACAGATTGAACCCCTAGGTAGTTATAAACATGAAGCGGTAACCACGGGTTTACTAAGTATAACCTGTATTTGTTTTTGGATTTTGAGCCCAAAACAAGTAATTTAGTCTTATCTCTATTAATTACAGTTCGTTTTCTTAGCACATTACAGCAGAAGTATTTAAGTTTCTCTGAAGACCAAGTAAGGAAGTTGAAATTAGGACAAGATCATCTGCATATGCCAAGTAACTGATTACCTTGTTAATCACCTTAGGTGAATGATAATCAGAATTATATAGTTTGGACAGAATGACATTAATATAAAGATTTAATAAAAGTGGTGCTAAAATACAACCCTGACATACACCTTCATTAGTTTTTATTTGAGAAGAAAGATTGCCTAATTGGTCAAAATTAACCTGAGTTCAGGTGTTGTTACGTAATCTTATTAAAATGTCAGTTAGAAAGGGCAGTAGTGCAGTTAATGACAGCACACAGCTGGATCATGCAGCTACTATGCTTTGCACAATGTCTAACACAAAGAGTCATGAACAACTGTATTCAAACGTGCTTGTTTTTAATTGATACTGTGGATGGTAGGTTGGCTGGGTTGCTGGGGGTAATTTCTTGTTCTTTTTGAAATGTTCTGTTAGATCTTTAACATCTGCCTGGACATCTACCAGAAGTGAGGTTTCACAGTATAATGTCTCTTGAATAATGATACAGTACTCCGCAACAGAACTTTCTCATTAGACCACACTGTCTGTACTGAGTTGTGCGCTAGAGTCCCTGCTGTGCTTCTTAAATACATAACTTCCTGACCCAGAGCTGAGAGTACTACAAGTAGCTGCAGTAAATAACTTTTCTGTTGAATCTATTGAATTTGAGACTGCTACATTACTTCAACATGGATTGCACTGCTGCTGGTGCTATGTTAAGAAATTATTGATATTGTACAGCTGGAAACTTTTTGGAATATTAGGAAATATCAGGAAATTATAAAGTAAATTTTGGGGCAGTGAGACTGGTTAGGTAGAAAGGAGAAGGGAAAGTGAGAATTCCGTGCTTATTAGATGTGCCACAATGACTGCACATACTGTATAGTACTGAAAGTCTGAAACTAATGTGGATATGGGGAAAAATGGAAGGGGGTGGTCAGATTTAAAGGTTTTAGGAGACTTCATGTGTTGCTTAATTTATTAGAGCTTAAAGGGGAACAGTTGGCACAAAGAGCACTACACTCGAGTGTAGGGCAGGTCCCAGTGTGCACTTTGTGTGCTAAAACATTTTGGTTTACTTAATGTTTAAAGTAGGTTAGTAGATCATATCGGACTAATTTTGCTTAGTTCTAGGCTAACTTCTCCTGTTACTTCAAATCCCAGAATCCTCTACAGCTGACATTAATGCAGTAGGCAGCAGTAGGAGTTTCAATAGTCTGCAATGCATGTTAGAGTTTATGTGAGCTCTGATCTTTTGTTTGCTGATCCTACTGTCTTCCCAGAGCTAAGTATAGTCACTGAGGACTAACGTTAGCACCTGGAAAAAAGCAGACCTAGACCTGATGGGAGATTATAAAAGCTCTAATGTGCACTGCAGTCTATTGAATTTCTCACTGCTGCAGTATACTCTTCCACAGCCAAATGTTTTTGCGCTTACTGTAGGTATTTTTCATGTTTTCAGAAAGGGCCTGCGGTGAGTGAGTAAATATTTAGCTGTGGGGGAGCATCACAGCTGTCTGCTGTGTCTTGTCAAATAAATGTTTATACTGCAACCCAGCTGTGGTGGTTTCTGTCTGGGACTGTGGTGCTGAGCTGTTTGGGAGTACTGCTACTAGTGCTGCCCTGTCTAACAGTGTTTAAAAAGACTCCAATTGAGCCTGAACTAATCTTAAAATGCTGTCTTGTTTGAATGCCCACATCTACAAAATGCTACTTTTTTAAATATCCACATACATAATAACTATGATTAAAATAAAGTTTTATTTTACAATTTCTTATGCAGTTTATTCCACTTGTATGCACTTTGAATGTATGCACAATCTAGTTATATGCACAAAAATGGCATGTCCCAATCCCAGTTCTGTGTAGATAATGATGTAAAAAATGTGCTTGTATGCACACAAACTTTTGGTTGTATGCATCTTTTTTTCAACCTGACAGGAGCTCCACAGACAATCAGACCTGTTAAACAGGTGCCATGGTGCTGCCAGTGGTAAAGACATACACGTTTTAGTAAGTTTCAGCCTGTCTCTTTGCCAGAGTCAGCAGCCATAAAGAAAACGAGCTGCATAAATTAAATAGCTTGGTGTATCCAACATTTGATGAAATGGTATGTTTTAAATGAGTCTGATACATGTTAAACGTGAGCAGTAACTACTTTGTCACTTTGTCTGCAGTTTAACCTGCTTATCCATATTACTACGTGTATCTGATTTGTTCTGCTTGTATTTTTCTTTGTATCCCTGTTCTCCTCTCCCTCAGGACGCATCTGGAAATGAGCATTCATTTGTTCAGCATGCCTTTCCTGGTGAAACTGTAAAATAAATAAATAGATAGATAAAGTGTGTCTTATTGAGTAGCTCTATTGATTTCAATACAATTTCGGTTGTATGCCATTTTGGATCTATGTACAGAAATGGGCTATCCCAAGCATATGCATACATCAGGAATTGACTGTACTGCAAAAAAGTATCCAAACTGTCTGTTTCATAATCATAACAATTACACTGCAGCGTCTGGCATTTTGTGGGATTTCAAGGTGGTTGAAGGTGCCTCACAATGCTCCTGAGGTGTGATATTTCCCAAGATATATTGCACATTGTTGTTTATTATTTAAACAATCTAATATATGGTATACTAAAAGGAACCTGTATCATCAACAAAATACAGATTGGACTAGAAGTAATATTAAGTTTCATAAAACTATAGCTATGCATCAGTTATGGTTTAAGAAGAGTGCCCAAAGAAGGGAAGTGCAAAATTCGAATAAAAAACTCTCCTTATCCTTTAGGGAATTCATAGCATGGTGTTCTTCGGAGGGTTGAACTATCACACAATGCAGTATTGCATTGCCCTAACCTAATCTCTGTCTGTCCAGGCACAGAAAAAAACTCGCACATCAATGATTGGACAGAGGGTGCCAAAGTTAAAGCAGTACCATTGTCGTGTTGCATGATTGTTCAAACCAAAAGCAACACTATGCTGCGGGTTCACCAAGGCTCAAGGAAATGTTTACTAGATTATCGTATTTTTCTACTTTTGGCGCTTTGGCCCCCATATTAAGATTTGGCCACAAGTATATCACAGTCTGTAGTGCTGCACCAAAAACAGTGTACAGCAAGCTCTGAAGCTATATTCAGTTTGTTAGTATGCACTAATGGAGTGCACTAGCTGACAGAACATCAGGAAATGTCAGTGCAGAGCTAAGTGGATATGGGCATGGCTGACATACAGACATAGAAACATAAAAACATAGACTTTGATGGCAGATAAGGACCACTTGGCCCACCTAGTCTGCCCATTTCCCTACCTACAGGATAAGCTGCAGATCCTAGTTAACCAACAACCTACCCCCCCCCCCCACCAGAATTGACTTATGTCTGTCCCATGCATTCTTGAATTCCCTCACTGTTTTTGACTCCACAACCTCCTCAGGCAGGCTGTTCCATGCATCCACCACCTTCTCTGTGAAAAAATACTTCATCACATTGCCCCTGAGCCATCTGCCCTCTATTTTCAAATTGTGTACCCTTGTTCTTGCACATTTCTTTTTCTGAAAGATGCTACCCTCTTGGACTTTGTTGATTCCCTTGAGGTACTTGAAAGTTTCTGTCATGTCCCCTCTCTCCCTCCTTTCCTCAAAAGTATACATATTAAGCTCCTTTAGTCTCTCTCTTCGAATGGCATATGCTGCAGACCCTGCACCATTTAGTTGCCCTCCTCTGGACTGCCTCCATCCTCTCTATGTCCTTGCTGAGATGGGGTCTCCAGAACTGCATGCAGTACTCCAGAGGGGGTCTCACCAGATGACTATAGAGAGAGATAACAACTTTCTGTTTTCTACTGCTGATGCCTCTCCTTATACATCCCAATATCCCCCCAGCCATCCTTACTGCCTTCTCACATTGCTTGCTTACCTTTAGGTCATCTGATATGACTGCCCCCAGGTCCCTTTCCATTTTTTGTTGTTGTTAATAACCCCCTCCCCACTGTGTACTCTTCCCCTGGGTTTTTGTTTCCCAGGTGCATTACTTTGCACTTCTTTGCATTGAATATAAGCTGCCATACTTTTGATCATTCCTCCAACCTTGCCAAATCCCTTCTCATCCTTTTCACCCCCCCATGTATCGACCCTGTTGCAGATCTTTGTGTCATCCACAAAAAGGCATACTTTTCCATCCATTCCCTTTGCAATGTCACTTAACATAGAAACATAGAATTTGATGGCAGATAAGGACCGCTTGGCCCACCCAGTCTGCCCATTTCCTTACCTAGTGGATAAGCTGCAGATCCCAGTTAACCAGCAGCCTACTTCTTCCTACCCCCACCCCCTAGAATTGCCTTATGACTGTCCCATGCATGCTTGAATTCCACCACTGTTTTTGACTCCACAACCTCCTCTGGAAGGCCGTTCCATGCATCCACAACCCTCTCTGTGAAAAAATACTTCCTTAAATTACCTCTGAGCCACCCCCTTCTATCTTCAAATTGTGCCCCCTTGTTCTTGCACACCTCTTTTTTTGAAAGATGCTACCCTCTTGGACTTTGTTGATTCCCTTAGAAACTTTCAAGTACCTTATCATGTCCCCCCTCTCCCTCCTTTCCTCGAGGCTATACATATTAAGCTCTGTAAGTCTCTCTTCATATGTCTTCCAGTGCAGACCCTGCACCATTTTAGTTGCAGTCCTCTGGACAGCTTCCATCCTGTCCATGTCTTTGTGGAGATTGAGTCTCCAGAACTGCACGCAGTACTCCAGATGGGGTCTCACCAGCTGTCTGTACAGAGGGATAATAACTTCCTGTTTTCTACTGGTGGTGCCTCTCACTATGCATCCCAGTATCCCCTCAGCCCTCCTTGCTGCCCTCTCACATTGCTTGCCCACCTTTAGGTCATCTGATATTACTACCCCCAGGTCCCTTTCCATTTTTGTTGTTGTTAGTATCTCACCCCCCATTGTGTACTCTTCCCCTGGGTTTTTGTTTCCCAGGTGCATTACCTTGCATTTCTTAGCATTGAGTCTAAGCTGCCATACATTTGACCATTCTTCTAACCTTGCCAAGTCCCTTCTCATCCTTTCCACCCCACCTTGTGCATCAACTCTGTTGCAGATCTTTGTGTCATCTGCAAGGAGACATACTTTTCCTTCCAGTTCCTCTACAATGTCGCTTATAAAGACATTGAAGAGGACCAGTCCTAATACTGAACCCTGCGGTACCCCACTAGTAACCCCTTTCTTCAGAGTGGACTCCCATTTACTATTACTCCTCTGTGTCCTATTCTCCAGCCAATTCTTTACCCAGACTGTCATCTTGGGACCCACTCCCAGGCTGGCTAACTTGTATATTATCTTTATGTGGGACTGTGTCAAATGCCTTGCTAAAGTCTAGGTAGGCCATGTCCACAGCCCCTCCCTGATCTACTACTTTGGTCACCCAGTCAAAGAAATCTATCAGATTTGTCTGGCATGACCTTCCCGCTGTGAATCCATGCTGCCTTGGGTCCTGTGCCCCTCTGGCCTCTAGATACTCGACAGTTCTTTCCTTCAGAAGTGATTCCATCATTTTTCCTACCACTGAGGTTAAACTAACAGGTCTGTAGTTTCCTACTTCTGCCTTGCTCCCACTTTTGTGAAGGGGAATCACATCTGCCCTCCTCCAGTCCTCGGGTACCACCCCATCCTCCCATGATTTGTTAAAGAGGGTAGTCAGTGGTGTCACTAGTTCTACCCTTAGTTCTTGCAGAATTCTGGGATGAATCCCATCAGGCCCCATTGCTTTGTCCACCTTTCAGTTTTAAGAGTCTTTCAGAACCCTTTCTTCTTGTAAATGGGCTGGTATCAACTTCTGTATCCAGAGTGTTTCTACTGTTTGTTTTAGGTACCTCCCCTTTTCCTTTGTAAATACTGAGCAAAATATGTGTTTAGTATCTCTGCCTTTTCACAGTCACCCTCTGCCCACCCTCCTTCCCTTTATTAAGCCTCACTATCCCTCCCTTGGTCTTCCTTCACTCCTGATGTACCTATAAAGGTTTATCCCCCTTCTTAACCGAGTTGGCTATCTTTTTCCTCGGTTTGGGCCTTTGCTGTTCTGACTGCCTTCCCAGCTTCCTTTGATTTAACTGATACAGTTCTCTGTCCTGCTCCTTCTGTGATTCCTTGTACTTCCTGAATGCTTTCTTTTTCTCTTGAACCTTCACTGCCACTTCCTTTGAGAACCATAGTAGTTTCTTACATTGTTTTGTTTTGTTTTGTTTATTTGCTTCACACAAAGGCTTGTTACCTCTGTGATGGCAGTTTTTATTATTCCCCATTATTCTTCCACCCCGCCTTCCTGCCCATTTGCTAGTGCATTCCTTAGGCATTCACCCATTTTGGCAAAGTCAGCCCTCCTAAAGTCCAGTACTTTTGCCTTGGTATGGCTTGACTCTATTGCTGTGTTTATTGTGAACCATACTGTTCGATGGTCGCTAGTTCCCAGATGGCTACCCACTTCTACATCTGTGGTCATCTCTTCATCTTCATTTGAGAGAACCATGTCTAAGATTGCTCCCTCTCAAGTGGGCTCCAATACTAGTTGTCTAAGGCATGCCCCCTGTAGGGCATCTAGAATAACCCACTCTTAAGTGGCTGCTGCAACTGCACTCCAGTTAACATCTGGCATATTCAGATCACCCATCAGCAATATCTCCCCTTTTCTGCCATTCTAAGTATACTTTCTATCATTTCCTTGTCCATTTCCTCTCCCCTGAAGAGGTCTATCTAACCTTATGTAGTTATTGGTGCCATGTCGGTCTCCAAATTTACCCACAGTGCTTCTTCTCCTCCCTGTTTTCCCTTTTGTTCTGTTGCTTTGATTCCTTCCCTTATGTAAAGAGCTACTCCTCCTCCTCTTTTACCCTCCCTGTCCCTCCTGTAGATAGTGTATCCTGGTATGTTTACGTCCCAGTCATGGTTTTGTGTGTGCCATGTTTCTGTGACTGCCATGATATCCAGATGTTCCTCCTCCATCAAGGCCACTAATTCAGGAAGCTTGTTACTCAGACTACGGGCATTGGTACTCATTGCTCTCCATTTTTTGTAAGCTTTACCTTGTTTTGTCCCCACCATGACCTTTCTACCTCGGTCTTTTTTCTCATTTAGTACCCTGTTTTGTAGGGAGGCTGGGATTTTCCTGCAGCTTGTCAGTCGCCCCGACTAGTTTAAAAGCTTGCCAATGAAGCATTTAAACCGATTGCTCAAAAGACTTGTTCCCTTCCTGGACAGATTAAGACATTAAAAAGGACTGGACCCAGTACTAAAGTGTGTGGTACCCCACTGGTAACCCCCCTTTATTCGGAGTAGACTCCATTTACTATTACCACTGTGTCCTGTTGTCCAGCCAATTTTTTACCCAGGCTACAACCATGGGACCCACTCCCAGGCTGGCTAATTTATTAATCTTTTGTGTGGGACTGTGTCAAATGCCTTGATAACGTCTAGGTAGACCATGTCCACAGCCCCTCCCTGGTCTACTACTTTGGTCACCCAGTCAAAGAAATTGATTAGATTCATCTGACAAGCCCTTTCCGCTGTGAATCCATGCTGCCTTGGGTCCTGTGTCCCACTGGCCTCTAGCTAGTCAACAATTCTTTCTTTGAAAAGTGATTCTATCATTTTTCCTACCACTGAGGTAAAGTTAACAGGTCTGTAGTTTCCTGCCTCTGCTTTTCTCCCACTTTTGTGAAGGGAATCGCATCTGCCCTCCTCCAGTCCTTAGGTACCACACCATCCTCCCATGATTTGTTAAAAAGGGTAGTCAGTGGTGTCACTAGTTCTCCCATTAGCTGTTTTGGAATTCTGCGGTGAATCCCATCAGGCCCCACTGCATTGTCCACCTTCAGTTTTAGGAGTTCTTTCAGAACCCTTTCTTCTGTGAAAGGACTGGTATCAACCACCCTATCCAGAGTGCTTCTATTGATTGAATTAGGTACCTCCCTCTCCTCTTCTTTTGTGAATACTGAGCAGAAGTATTCGTTAAGTAGCCCTGCTTTTTCACTGTCCCTCTCTGCTTACCCACCTTTCCTTTATTAAGCCTCACTATCCCTCCCTTGGTCTTTCTTTGCTCCCTAATATACCTATAAAAGGTTTTATCCCCCTTCTTAACTCAGTTCGCTATCTTTTTCTCAGTTTGGACCTTTGCTATTCTGACTGCCTTCCCACTTCCTTCTGTTTTAACTGGTACAGTTCTCTGTCCTGCTCCTTCTATGTTTCCTTATATTTTGTGAATGCTGTCTTCTTCTGCTTAACCTTCCCCACCACCTCTTTTGAGAACCATAGTATTTTTTTTCTTTTCTTTTGATTTGTTTATTTGCTTCACACAAAAGCTTGCTGTCACTGTGATGGCAGTTTTGATGTTTCCCCATTGTTACTCCACCCCTCCTTCTTGCTTGTTTTGCTAGTGCTTTTCTGAGGCACTCTCCCATTTTGCCAAAGTCAGCCCTCCTAAAGCCCACTACCCTCACTTTTGTATGGCTTGACTCTGCAGCTGTGGTCACTTGTTCCCAGATGGCAACCCACTCCTAGATCTGAGATCCTCTCTCCATCCCCATTTGTGAGTACCAGGTCTAAGTTTGCTCCCTTCTGAGTGGGTTCCAACACTGGCTGTCTGAGGCATGTCCCCTGTAGGGCATTGAGAATAACCCTGCTTTGGGATGTGGCTGCAGCAAAGGTGCTCCAGTTAACAGCTGGCATATCCGGGTCCCCATCAACAATATCTCCCTGTTTTCTGCCATTCTAAGGTTGCCTTCTATCATTTCCTTGTCCATTTCCTCCCCCTGAGATGTCCCAAGGCTGCATAGAGTCCACAGAACACGGCACTGTCCAAAATGAGATACAGCCTGGGCTTCAGTGGGCCATATTCAGCCCAGGCATGCAGATGAGCTTATTGGGCATGCAAGCGGATAACTGGCCATCTGCAGGCACATTATGGGTTAATTTGCATGGGCACAGCAGACCCCTAGTACCACTGCTGGGCGGCATAGGTAACAATTCACCAGTAGTCTGGTGGACCCTCCTCCCCTGATTGCCCAGGTCCCACATATATCAAAACCCTGGTAGGCTAGTAGCCCTCCCACTGAGTGGGAATGATCCCCTGGTGTTAGTGGGACCCCCCCAATCACCCACCTGCTGTAGACCCCCTGCACTGCATCCCCTTTACCCTGGTCAACACTTACCCTAACATTGATATTAGAGTGGTGACTGGCTGACCTCTCCACTCACCTCCTCGGCTGATCATCATTTGGCAGTCATAGAGAGTGATTTCAAGTACTGTTCTAACTCATCATCGTGCTCTGTGACTGTCAGATGGCAGCTGGCTGAGAAGGTGTGTGAAGGGCTGTGCTGGCCACTGCTTGGATACCGATGACAGGATGAGTGTTGACTGGGGTGAGGCGTACGTTGTATGGGGGTCCTCAGCTAGGTGGGTGGGGGTCCCTCTCACACTGGGAAGGGCCATTCTTGCTCAGTAGAGGACTGCTAGCCAACCAGGGTTTTGATATACTTGGTGGAGGAGATAGGAAATATAGAACAATAAGGAAGCAGAATATGGCACTTTTCAAAACACAATACCATCAAAGCAATAGAAAGGTCAGCACTCCAGGGGCCCAGATATAATCCGAAGTGTTCAAGGATGAGCCGGCAACAATTTCTTCAAGACAAGTTATTTCATTTGTATTCCAAAGTGATAAAAACAGCACAGCAGACAGGTACAAGTACTCAAATGTGTAGGTCTAGAATGGAGATATCCTTCATTGTGCAAAAAAAGCTAAATTACTTAGTAAAAAATTCAAACTAAATGTGCCATCGCTACAACTTGACCATTTGCACACCCGAACAGAACATCTGTCAACGTCAAGGTGACGATGATAAGTGTTCTGCTCCGGTAAGTTATTTAACCTTTTTCGCACAATGAAGGATGTCTCCGTTTTAAACCTGGGGTGCTGACCTTTCTACTGCTTTGATGGTACAGTATTGTGTTTTGGAGTTTATTTCACCCCAGTAAGTGCACATGAGCTTGAGACTATTATTCTTTGAGCTTCTATCTTCCTGTTTTTTCCCTGTGGCACTTTTCAGTATTTTTTTTTTTTTTACTTTCTATTTATGCGCCTTCCTGCCACAGCACTCCCCTCTCTTTGAGAGTCGCCTATGGCCATTCTAGTCCCCACCTCCTGCCCTAGTTCCATGGCAGTCCGTCCTCATAGCCTTGGCTTACCACTCAGGCGAGGGGCGAGGTGGGGGAGGCATGGCACCTGAATTCCTTGTCTCGTTAGGATGCCGGTCACTGGGGCAGGTAGGGGGATTGGAGATTGGGGCCTGTCACGCTGTCTACGCGGGAGTGCCATAGGGTATTTTCCAAAGTTCTGCGGGAGTGGCCTCTGCCCTGACATCATGGCGTATCCGCCGATGTCTGCCACTTCCCAACCCCCTTGTGCGCTCATGTCTGCTATGCCTCTGGCTTCCACCAGAGGCCAGTCAGACACTGAGCATGTGTCACCCCTCCCTCCCGGGACAGGAGAGCTCTTCTCAGACGCTCAATCCTATCCCTCCGCTGCCGACCGCCGACATCCTGGGCTTGTTCCCGAACCCAGGTCGCCGGCGTGGCATGAGGTGTGGCGTCTAGTGCCTCAACCCTCAGCGCCAACGGCCCGGCACTTTTCAATTTTTGTTCTAAATTTTTAGTTTTGTGCCGGTTTGTAGTGCAATACTCCCCAGCTCTGTGACAATTTTGTGAGCACCCCCTTCACTTAATGCCATTTTATGTGAAACTCCCGACTTTGGACCACTATCTTGTTGTACTCCAATCATGGTAAAAAAAGTGAGAGCAAAGTATCTTTACATTTGGCAAAGTGGAATTGGCCATTTTTGAACACAAAAAAAATAGCTTTCCTTATGCCTTTCTTTATCATTTTGGTGTGCTGTGATTCCTTTTAAACCTGTCCACATTCTTTTATTTCCTTTCCCCATGAATCAGAAATGGGGTAAAAAAAGTACAGAGAGCCTACATTTTTAGATTAGGGCCTGCCAATAAACACAGTACTATAAATGGTATGTAAACGTGCAAAATGTGGTACTTTTTCATCGGTTAAGAAAACAATTGTATACAGCAATGACAAATTCACTATCATGGCATCTGTGACTATACGTATGAACATACGAAATTGCCAGCAGACAAAGGCCCTATGGTCTATTGAGTCTGCTCGATTGTGCAGCTAACAGCCCTTTTACTGCAGCTGCCCCTCCCTCCCCTCTCCCCTCCTGTGACCCTCCCCATTACCCTGTCCCATCCCTTTTGGAAGCAGCCCACAGTTCTAGGGTACTACTTCTGCGGAGCAATCGTTCCACCCAGCCACCACCCTCTGTAAAGAGTGCCTTGTCATCTCCTCCTGAACCTACCCTCCAATCTCAGATCATGGCCTCGTGTCCCTCCCCCAACCTGAAAAGCCCCTCCGTTCCTGTCTTGTTTATTCCTTTCATGTACTTGAAGGTTTCAGTCATATCTCCCCTATCGCTCCTCTCCTCCAGGGAATACATATTCAGTTCCCTTAGCCTGGTCTCGTAGGGTAAGTCCCCCAGCCCCTGGATCATCTTTGTTGCCCTTCACTGCACCCCCTCCAGTAACCTAATGTCCTCCTTCCGGTACAGGCACCAGTACTGCACTCCAGATGTGGCCTAACCAGTGACCTATACAGCGGCAGAATGACCTCCCTTCCCCTCCTAGAAGATATACCCCTGGCAATACAACCCAGCATCCAGTTTGCTGTTGCAGCTGCCTTCCTACACTGCGCCGGGTTATTCATTGAGCCCATTATAATCACCCCCAGATCCTTTTCTTTCTCAGTAGTGGTTAGCTGAACCTCACCCAGCTGGTAGCTCCTCTTTGGGTTTTTAGCTCTGAAATGGAGCACCTTCCACTTTTTGGCATTGAACCCCAGCTACCAAGTTCCCGACCAGGTCTCCAGTTTTGATGGATCCTCCTGCAACCCTCTGTCATCCATTACTGCTCCCATCTTGGTGTCATCTGCGAACAGACTGATCTTGCTCTTGATGCCTATCAAAATGTCTGCTATGAATATCCCAAACACCAACCCCAGCACAGAGCCTTGTGGCACCGCACTTGTCACTGCCCTCGGAAGTTAGAGTTCCCCTCCCACCACCACCCTCTGCTGTTTCCCATGCAGCCATTTCACTACCTATCCCACCATCTTTTCCCCCACCCCTGTGCCCTTCAGTTTAGTTTCTAACCTCCCATGCGGCACCAAATCAAATGCTTTACTGAAGTCCAGGTATAGGACATCCACTGCATGGCCCCTGTCTAATTGTCTAGTAACCCAGTCATAGTAATCCCCCAGGTTAGTCTGACAGGATCAGCCCAAAACAAACCCATGCTGTCTGTCTTGCAATCCATTAGTCTCCAGAAGGGATATCCGCCTCTACTTCAGGATCATCTCCATCAGCTTTCCCATGATGGATGTGAGGCTTACTGGCCTGTAGTTCCCTGGTACATCTTTGGGGCCACTCTTTTGGAGGGGCACCACATGTAGCATCCTCCAGTCCTGAGATACAATCCCTGAGTCCAAGGAGACATTGAACAGGTCTGCCAAAGGCTCCACTAGGACTTCCACCAGCTCTCTCAGTACCCTAGGGTGAATGCCATCTGGCCTTGTCCACCCTTAATGCTCTCAATCCCTGCAGTGCCCTGCCCACTGTGATTTCCCCATCTGTCACCTCCCCCCTCCGGTGCCTGTACCTCACCCCTCTTGGGTACACCCCCTCCCTTGGCCTTGTTAAATACAGAGCAGAAGTACTGTAGAACTATTAATGTTCACGTAAAGTTTATATCATGCACCTGCGTTGGAATCTGTGATTGCGCAAATGTAATATCGCGCATTGCTACTGGCTGACACTAAACAGTGTCATTTAATGCCATTTAATGCCATCTGCAAATGCAGTACCTTTCCTGTCCTTCTCTCGTCAGTGGTTGTGGCTATTCCTGAATCGTATGGGATTCAGTAAAAGAAAGGGTACTAAAGCTGCTCTAAAGACTCCTGCTGATTTTCCTGAGCTGAAAGCACAGTTTTAGCACCGTATTGCTACAGCCGCTAAGCAGGAGCTAGTTCCTCAGGAGTTGGTCCTTAACTTGGATAAAACTGAAGTAAATTTACTTCCATGCTCACAGTGGACAATGTACAGCATAGGAAAAAAACAAATTGAGGTGGCTGGTCTCGGTGACAAAAGGCAGGTGACCATGGTGTTATGCTGTTCCTTATCAGGGCATTACCTCCCCCCACAAGTCATCTACCAAGGTAAAACATCTCAGTGTCATCCCAAGTTTAAATTCCCCACTGACTGGCTGATCTCCCATAGTGAGAACCCACTGGGTTAACTCACTGACCACCATTGAATACACTGACACTGTACTTGTTCCATACATTGACAGCACTAAAGTCCAAATGGATCTGCCAGACGAGCAACGAGCTATTCTTATACTGGATTTATTCAGAGGCCATACAATGCCTGAAGTTATTGAGAACTTTGAGAAGCATCAGATTATTTCCATCTTTGTTCCAGCACCCTGCACAGACATGCTGCAGCCACTGAACATTTTCATTAACAAGATCTTTAAGGATCTACTTAAGACGGAATTTACACAGTGGTATGCTGAGCAGATTTCAGAGCAGCTAAAGGTGAGGGACAGCAGCTCTGTTAAAGTGGATCTGAAATCAGCTTTACTTAAAGCACGCCATGCACAATGGTTTGTGACAAGCATAGCAAAGCTTTCTACCCTCAAGGACGACTGTGTACAGGGTTTTTGCAAGGCAGGGATACTGGAAGCACACAGTCACTGTTTAAATGGTAACTCTACATACAGTACAACTTTATTGCATTCTGCTATCCTTCTTGTTGTCTGTCACAAAATGATAATCCATCCTTTATTTTTCAGAGCAAAGGGAAGTTGACTCACCAGGTTTGAAGGCGAAGACAAGGCAAGCGTGAAAGCCAGAAAGTTGGTGTCTCGACATCATCGGCAAGAAAACAGAGAAAACCTGTCGACTGTCGAATAATCCTTCACTGTGTGTTGCATGTAAAACACAAAAAAAAAAAAAAAAAATTTGCACCAGAGAAGGTTTACAGTCTCACTATTTGGCAAAACAGACGATGAAAATACTTTCGCATTCTGTGTTGTGAACGCTGACTGAAGCGAACGCCGTTTCCCTAGAAACAGTACCACGTGGTTGGCTGAAAAATGAAAGGAATGATCGCTGTAAAACTAATATCGCGCTTAAAAGGAAAGTGTGATTATAGTGATATTTCTTTTACAGTGATTATTAATAGTTCTACAGTATTAATTTAGTATTTCTGCCTGCTCTGCCCTCATTTCCACCCCCCCCCCCCGATCCTGATGATTTGGTCCTTCCAACCTCTTTTTTCCCCAGATGTACCTGAGGAAGTCCTTCTCTCCTTCCTTAATGCCCTGTGACAACCTGAGCTCTCTAGATGCCTTGGCTGCTCTGACTGCTCCTGTCGCCTCCTTTGACTCCGCCTGGTAATTCTCTCTGTCCTCCCTTCTCCGTTTTTTTGAACCTCGGAAAGGTGGCTCTTTTCTTCCTTACTTTTTCTGTTACCTCCTTCCTCACCCAGCTAGGTTTCTTGGCCCTTGCCCTCTTACTCTGGACCCTAGTGCATGTTCTGATTGCCTCCTCAATCCCCAGCTTGATGACCTCCCAGCTCCGGTCAGGTCCATATTTGGTTGGCTTCTGGCCAGATGCCTCCTTACTAGTTCCCCCATTCTCACAAAGTCGGCCCTACTGAAGTCTAACACTCTCGTCCCTGTTCCTGCCCCCTCCTTGCCCATGTTTATCGTAAACCATACAGAGCTGTGGTCGCTCCCCCCCCCCAGCTGTTCCTCCACCCCCAGTTCCCTCACAAACTCCCCATTAGCCATCATGAGGTCCAGTGTGTTGACAATCCTGGTTGGCTCGCTCACCGTTTGTACTAGGAAGCTGTCCTGGAAAGGGTCCAGAAGTACCTGCTTCCTTCTATTTGTGGTGGCTGGGGTGCTCCAATCCACTCCTGGCAGGTTGAAGTCCCCCACAATCATCATGCTACCCTTTCCACAGTTCCTTCTGACCTGTCCTGCTAGTTCCCTGTCTAACTCCTCTGTCTGAGAGAGTGGCCTGTATACCACACCCATCCTTGGGAGTCCTCCTTTTTGACTCTTGGATCTGTACCCATAATGCCTCTGTACTGCCCTCCTCCCCCTCATCCCAGACACACTTCCATCCCTCTCTCACATACAGCAGCACCCCCCTTTCTCTTTAACTCTATCCCTGTTAAATATCCTATACCCTGGTAATGTAAAGTCCCAGTCATGGTACTTGGTGGCCCATGTTTCAGTGATGGCCACCATGTCCACCCCCCCATCCACCATGAGAGCCTGTAGCTCTGCTGTTTTGTTTCCCAGACTCCTAACATTCAAGATTACCACCTTCCATCCCATTTCCCTACCCCCTCTCCTTACGTACCCCCTACTAGCCTCCCACCCTGAACTCTCCCTTAGTCTCTTTCTGTTGTTATGGGGGGCAAGCTTGCTTGGCTTCCCTTCCTGTGGATCCTGCTTGCCTCCGGCCCACTTGCCACCCCCCCCCGCTCCTAGTTTAAATCCCTTTTGCTTTCTATGTACTCCTCCAGTCTCTGCTTCAGTACCCTCCTTCCTCACTTTAGTGTAGCCTATCCTTAGCGTACAGCTCCCAGTCCTCCCAGGTCCTTCCCCACTACCCCAGATCCTTTGGCCTGACTCCAGCTTCTCAGCCACTCATTAAATTGCTCTGTTCTCCATTTCCTTGCAGTGCTTGCCTTTGGTACTGGAAGTACCTCCGAGAAAGCTACTGATTTTCCTGCCCCCTCACATATCTGCCCCAGTTCCTCAAATCTCCTCTGAACTACATCTACTATGCTGCCCGCCAGGTCATTAGTTCCCAAATGCAGAACTATATGCGGTTTCTTCCTACCCCTCCTATCGTACTTCAGAACAGATTGACCCACCCTTTCCACTGTCATTCCTGGCATGGCTTCCACCCATATGTTTCTAAGATTGCCCTTGGCTGGTATGTCATGCTACCTAACATTTGGCACATTTTGAATTACTGGAATTTCCTAAGCCTCAGTCACGTACTTTTTTTTAAACTTACTTCTTTTTATTGTGTAACTATGTATTATTATGTTGACCTTTGTATGTATGTATGTATACCCCCCATTCTTTCGACGTGGAACCTTTGTAAATGAGCAGTTCCTGCTCAAAGATATTTGTAATCCTAGATTTCAATAAAATAAAATTAAAAATAAATGACTGTGCGTCTCCCCCTTGCTACCCCATCTGACCCCTCTTAGTACTGAGTCCCCCAGCACTAGGAACCCACCTTTGTTTTCATGTTCCATTCTCACTGGCCCCCCTCTCTCCCTTCTCCTTCCTCCCCACACCTCCTCCAGCCCAGTTATTCCCTCTTCCACCTACTTAGTAGTGTTCCCAGCCCCTATCCCCTCTCTGCTCTCCCTCCCACCTCCCCTCTCCCCTGGGCTCCTTCTGCCTCTTCCCCTTGATGCATCTTTACCCTTCCGACTCATATTTCCCTCCCCCAAAAACCCCATATTCAACCTATTCCCCCATCCCGTCTCCTCCACCCCTTATTTTTCCTTCCATTCCTTCCTCCCTGGGTCTATCTTCAGCTCCTCTGCTGTGCACCCCCCCATCACATTCCCATTCCTGCCAGTGCTGTGAACCTAATTTCAATGCCATGTCACTACCACCTATTTCCTCCTTCCTTCTGCTAGCTGCCCCACCGTTGCCGTCTCTGTGACCATTATGTTCCCCCTCCCCTCCCTTCTTCCATTCTTCACTTTTTCTGCCTACGTTTGCCCTCAGAGCTGGGTCCCCCTGTCTCGTTATCCCATCTGCCACTCCTTTCCTGCTCCTCCTCCCCCTCTTGTTTTAATTTGTCTGCCCCCTTGGTTACCCTCTCTCCTTCCTTAGCTCTTGTCTTGTCCTCCCTTGCAGCTCTTAGTCCCCTCCTTATCTCCATTTGTAGACGGCTGATCTCGTCCTTGAGCTGCATTATTTGCTTGCACACCAAACATCCCCCCATCCTCCACACAATTCTAAAAAAGATTGCTGCTTTGTAGCTATTGCAGCCCACCACTCTTCCCACCCCTCTATTTGCCCACCAGCGTCCCCCCTCATTTCCACTGGAAGGATGCCCATCCCACCCCCGTGTCCCCACTCATCCTCCCTTGCCAGTGCCATCCATGTTCCCTCAGCTCTCCGATACCTTCCCCCTCTTAGAAGCTGGCCAGTCACCAAGTTTGTTCTACCATGACAGCTGTCTGCCCTTCAGCACCACTGAAAGCTGTTTACCCCTTAAACCCAACCAGCTGCAGTATTCCTCTATAAGCCCCTAGCATATACACTGCCTAAGCATATTCAGTTTCTAAACCTCAATTTTCACATACTGTATACAGTTCCTAAATCAATTCTGTACCCAACAATTTACATCATTCACTTCTACAGTATCCCAAAATGCAATTTATCTATTAACCTATTCAGCCTTGAACTGCAAATTGCCCTTTATGAACAGGTTGTCCCAATTTGCAAAATACCCCCAAACAAACTGTACTTAAGATGTAATTATTGCCCCTCAAACCTCAATACAGTACTTAAAATGCAGTTATTGCCCTTTAAACCCAACCAGATGAAGTATTCCCCTAAAAACCCCTAACATATACAGTTCATAAACAGCAATTTTCATATATACAGTACCTGTTATCTGAAAAGTACCTTACACAGTTCAGTTATGTAGCACCCCACAATGCAATTCCCCTTTTACCAATTCTGTACCTGAACTGCAATTTGCAATTGACAAGCAGATTGTCCCAATCTGCAAAATGCCCCCAACAATACAGTAGTTAATTTGCTATCAGCACATCAAATGCCCCACCTTTAAAGCACCCGAATTTGCACCTGGGAAAAAAGGTCCCATTTATACAGTTCCTAACTTGCAATACTCGCAGCCCATCTGTCACTTTTACCAGACAGCTCAGTTTGCTCTGTCTGCAGTGATCAGCCCTTTCTTGAAGATTTCTTTCCGTTGACCTTGTCTCCTTACTCCTCCTCTTCTGCAGCTCTGCCCAATCCATGATTGGCATCTTGTGCACTTAAAAAGTCATGGTGGAGGGGGTGGGAGAGTGGACTTTTTCTTCCTGAGCTCCCCCACAAGTAGCCACCCACCTCCCCTTGCTGTGGCTTGACACCGCTTCTGCTCCTGTTGGCTCCACTTTTATAGTGCAGCCTGCTGTTTGAAATTTGGTGCCCTGCACTCTGATTGGCTCCCCCTCCTCTGGGAGCCCTGATCAGTCCCCCTAGTGGCTCCTACCACCACAAAATCCCACTACTATGGCCTCCGATATCCCCCTAGCTTCTCTCCACGGCTCCTGCCACCAATCCACCCATCGAATTCCACGTTTCCAAACTCTCCCTCAAGCAGCCACCCACCTCCCCTTGATGTAGCTAGAAACTATAAACCCTACACTGCATACAGCTAACTATGGGTGTACTACTTTCTGCTCTGTTTCAAGGAACACATATTATTTATTTACTACTGGAGTCTCCCAAAGCACAACTAGTTCCAATTGGTTTCCAGTTGATACTTAGTGGAATTAGCAATCATGTAGGTACAGTATACAGTAAGTCCTAAAAGTGCTTACCTTTTTTTTTCTATTCTTTTTCACCCTGTGGACCTGACCAGTTATCTTCTCTCTCTCTCCCTTCTACCAATCCCAGCGCCGTCACCTGAGCATCAGACCCCTTCCCCTCAGGCCCCCATGACTTACTCTTCATGGCAGGGTGGTGGGGAGTCAATCAACGCACCCAAATGGATCCAGTTCCTGGGAGGTGTCATCTTGGGGTGGCACCTGTGGGGGACATTGTCATGCCGAGTGGCTGGGGCCCAATTTTTCCACTTTTTCTTTTGTGGAGGGGGGAGCATGCAGCACCAACAATGGCATGTAGCACGCACTTCTGCACATTACACGCTGGTCAGTTCCTTCTCCACTGAACCCCAATGTGTGGGACTCAGCATGCCAACACCCAGTCTCCGCTAGGTGTCAGGCAAATGCCTGTCCATGGTCCTCGCCTTCCCCAGGAGAGGAGAGCTGTCCCCTGGATGCTCGATTCTCTCCATCCCTGGCCAAACCTCGGCAACCTGCTTGCACCATGAACACGGGTTGTCGGCATGGCAGGAGGTAAGACATAATGCCTCAACCCTCCATGCCACTGGGACAGCTCAAAAAGTGCTTACCTTTAACACATTTTGTGTTTTATATATGGCATATCTCTTTAGAAGTATTCTTAACAGGAGAAACAACATTTATGGATAATTCATATGCCATTCTGGCAGAATGTGGTTCCTCTATGGAGCCACCCTCAGTGGAGACCAAGGAGGATGCTGGGAACCTCCACAAAAGAGACCCACAGGAGGGTGGCATGGGACCCCACAGGGGAAAGAAACAATTCCTGGTGGGGGACTCCATTGTTAGGAGGGTAGAACTGGGGGGGGGGAGGGGAGAGGGAGGTAAGGTGCCTGACTGGTGCCATGGCTTGGAGGGACAGGGAGCGAATCCTCAGGATCGTGGGAGCAGCTGCATGGAGGAGACAGCTGGATGTTATTGTCCACCTAGGGACAAATGAACTGACTGGGAAAGGGATCAGAGCAGTGCTGGAAGAGTTTGTAGAGTTGGGGAAGGGAATTAGACAAGCAGCATGCACGGTAACCTTCTCAGAGGTGCTGACTGTCTATGGCATGGGTGAGGCTAGGGTGCTCCACACCATTGGATTCAATCAGTGGTTGAAAAACTGGTGTAGAGCTCAGGGTTTTGGCTTCATTGGGGACTGAGGGTCCACCTGGAGGGATGCAGGCCTATACTGGCGTGATGGTCTGCATCTGTCCAGGACGGGAACCATGATCCCAGGTGATAGGTTTAAATGCTTCATTGGCAAACATTTAAACTAACCAAAGGGGAAGGCTCTGAGCAGGAGAAGGGGAATCCTAGCCCCTCCAAAAAAATCAGGGTAGTTAGTGATGTAAACATCAAGACAGAGAAGTCGCTAGGGAGAAGGGTAGGGATAAATGGAGAAAAAAGACAAAGGCAGTAAGGACAGGGGTGGGGCAAAAAGGCAAAAAGGGGTAAGGCCATCAAAAAAATGGAGGGTAATGAGTACCAATGCTCGTAGTCTAGGTAACAAGGTAACAAGCTCCCTGAACTGGTAGCCTTGATGAAAGAGGGTTGCCTGGATATCGTGGCAGTCATGGGTACACAATCTACAGGAGGGACAGGGAGGGTCGAAGAGAAGGACGAGGAGGAGTAGTTCTCTATGTAAGGGAAGAGATCAAAGCAATGGAACTAAAAGGTAAATAGGGAGGTGAGGCGGCACTGTGGGTCACACTGGAGACTGGAAATGACACCACAATCTGCACAGGGGTTGTATACAGACCCCCATCTCGGGGGAGGAAATGGACAAGGAAATGATAGAAGGCATCCTTAGGATGGCAGAGAAAGGGGAGATATTGCTGATAGGGGACCTGAATATGCCAGATGTTAACTGGAGCACCTTTGCTGCAGCCATCTCCAAGAGCAGGACCATTCTCAATGTCCTACAGAGGGCATGTCTCAGACAGCTAGTGTTGGAACCCACTCAGGAGAGAGCAGTCTTAGACCTGGTACTCTCAAATGGGGATGGAGAGAGGGTCTCAGATCTAGAAATGGATAGCCATTTGGGAACACATGACCACCAAACAGTGTGGTTCACGATAAACTCAGTGTAGAGTCAAGCCATACAAAAGTGAAGGTACTGGACTTCAGGAGGGCTGATTTTGTCAAAATGGGAGAGTGCCTCAGAAAAGCACTAACAAACAGCCAAGAAGGAGGGGTGGAGCAACAATGGAGAAACATCAAAACTGCCATCACAGAGGCAACAAGCCTTTGTGTGAAGCAAATAAACAAATCAAAATAAAGGAAAAAAAACACTATGGTTCTCAAAAGAGGTGGTGGGGAAGGTTAGGGAGAAAAATATATCATTCAGGAAGTATAAGGAAACACAAAAGGAGCAGGACAGAGAACTGTACCAGTTAAAGCAGAAGGAAGTGGAAGGCAGTCAGAATAGCAAAGGCCCAAACTGAGGAAAAGATAGCCAACTTGGTTAAGAAGGGGGATAAAACCTTTATAGGTACATTAGGGAGCGAATAAAGACAAAAGGAGGGATACTGAGGCTGAATAAAAAGGAGGGTGGGTGGGCAGAGAGGGACAGTGAAAAAGCAGGGATACTGAATGAATACTTCTGCTCAGTATTCACAAAAGAAGAGGAGGGGGAGGTACCTAATCCAGTCAATACAAGCACTCTGGATAGGGGGGGGTCAATAACAGTCCTTTCACTGAAGAAAGGGTTCTGAAAGAACTCGTAAAACTGAAGGCGGACAAAGCAACGGGGCCTGATGGGATTCAGCCCAGAATTCCAAAAGAACTAAGGGGAGAACTAGTAACACCATTGACTACCCTTTTTAACAAATCATGGGAGGATGGTGTGGTACCTGAGGACTTGAGGAGGGCAGATTGATTCCCCTTCACAAAAGTGGGAGCAAGACAGAGACAGATAACTACAAACCTGTCAGTTTGACCTGAGTGGAAGGGAAAATGATGGAATGACTTCTGAAGGAAAGAACTGTTGAGTATCTAGAGGCCAGTGGGGCAGAGGACCCAAGGCATCATGGATTCACAGCGGGAAGGTCATGTCAGATGAATCTAATCGATTCTTTGACTGGGTGACCAAAGTAGTAGACCAGGGAGGGGCTGTGGACATGACCTACCTAGACTTTAGCAAGGCATTTGACACAGTCCCACACAAAAGATTAATAAACAAATTAGCCAGCTTGGGAGTGGGTCACAGGGTGGTAGCCTGGGTAAAAAATTGGCTGGACAACAGGACACAGTGGGTAATAGTAAATGGAGTCCACTCCGAAGAAAGGGGGGGGTTACCGCCGGGTACCGCAGGCTTCAGTACTGGGTCCAATCCTTTTTAATGCCTTAATAAGTGACATTGCAGAGGGACTGGAAGGAAAAGTATGCCTCTTTGCAGACGATTCAAAGATCTGCAACAGGGTCGATACACAAGGGGGGTGGAAAGGATGAGAAGGGATTTGGTAAGGTTGGAGGAATGGTCAAATGTATGGCAGCTTAGATTCAATGCAAAGAAGTGCAAAGTAATGCACCTGGGAAACAAAAACCAAGGGGAAGAGTACACAATGGGGGTGAGATACTAACAACAACAAAAATGGAAAGGGACCAGGGGGTAGTTACAGTTATATCAGATGACCTAAAGGTAGGCAAGCAATGCGAGAAGGCAGTAAGGAGGGCTGGGGAATACTGGGATGCATAGGGAGAGGCATCACAAGTAGAAAACAGGAAGTTGTTATTCCTCTGTACAGACAGTTGGTGAGACACCATCTGGAGTGTATGTATATGTATACCCTCGAGGAAAGGAAGGAGAGGGGGGACATGATGGAAACTTTCAAGTACCTCAACAGAATCAACAAAGTCCAAGAGGGTAGCATCTTTCAGAAAAAGATGTACAAGAACAAGGGGGCACAATTTGAAGACAGAGGGGGGATGGCTCAGAGGTAATTTGAGGAAGTATTTTTTCATGGAGAGGGTTGTGGATAGTGATGCAGCTAATTTAAATTTCACCTTGGAGTGCCGTCGAAGTGGTCAGATTTGCATTGCGGAGCATTTCGCAAACTTTTCCCACGGAAGGTGGAATTTCACCTAGGTGAAATTTTGCCTTCCGTCCTCGGGCGAAATTTCACCTTATGCAGGTATAACAAAATCCCTGGTGGCTAGCGGTCCCTCACCCCACCTGTCCCACATGTAAATAATTATCCATGGTGGCTAATGGTCCTTCCCCTCCAGTCAGTAATAACCCACCTGCACAGGCTACAGTAACCCCTCCCGCCAGCATCCCTCCTAGGTCTCCTTCTCCTGTTTTATATTAAAACCTCCCGATCCCCAGTTCAATAAATCCCTGATGATCCAGTGCCTCTCCCCACCCAGCCTCCCCACAGCCAGGTGTCCCTGCCACAAACCCGCTCCCACCCCATCCTAAATTCTGGCAGCTGCAGACCGGCACAGCCTCCTCTCTCGCCGGGCGGGCCGCCACGGAGGAGAGAAGTGAGCTGTGCCGTCTGCCGCTGCCGAATTCTAGGATGGGGTGGAGGGGTTGTGGCGGGACACCTGGCTGCTGGGGAGGTTGGGTAAGTACCTGGATCACCAGATTTATTGAACTGGGGATCGGGAATACAAAACCCACTAGACCACCAGAGATTTTTTTTTTTTTTTTTAACAGGAGAAGGAGATATGGAAGGATGCGGCGGGGGTTACTGTACATTTCAGCAGCTGGTTGTTACCGGGTGGAGGGAGGACCACTAGCCATGGATAATTATTTACATGTGGGACAGGTGGGGGAGGGACCGCTAGCCACCAGGGATTTTTCTGTACATGTGGGACAGGTGAGGGGAGGGACCGCTAGCCACCAGGGAATTAGTTGTGCCCTCGTAGGGTGAAGTTTCGCCCATGGATGGAAGGCAAAATTTTGCTGCGGAACTTAAGGTGAAATTTCACCACTCTGCCAGGTGAAATTTGGCATTTCGCTATGCAAAATGGGCGGAATTTCATGGATTTCTTTGCGAAGCGAATTCCACCCACTGCACCCACCACTAGTTGTGGTTGCATGGAACAGTCTTCCTGAGGAGGCTGTGGAGTCAAACAGTGGGGGAATTCAAGAATGCATGGGACAGACATAAGGTAATTTTAATGGGGGGTAGGAGGAAGTAGGCTGTTGGTTAACTAGGATCTGCAGCTTATCCATTAGGTAGGGAAATGGGCAGACTAGGTGGGCCAAGCGGTCCTTATCTGCCACCAAATTCTATGTTTCTGTGTTTCTGTGAGAACCCACAGGATGATCCTACTAAAATCCCAAAAGCATCAGTACTTCATGGGCATTTAGGTTGAGCTAGTGCAACTCCTTCTACTGCAATTGTTGGAGAATATGGTACATTTGGGCTCTTCCTGTACCATTGTTTTCAATACTGGGGCTCCTGGTGGTTTTAGCTTGCGGCATAGCTCTGAGACGGGTTTGCCTGCCTGTTCCAGAGATCCTGGCACTGCAGTAGTTTGTGCTCCCTGGCTGGGCTTCTTCAGGCAGGTGTTTAGTTTTACTAATTTTGTTGCTAACTTTAGCTATTTTTAATTTTTTCTCTGGGTCTTTATGCCTCATTTCAGGGAGCTGTTGCTGCCTTTCTCAGATCTGTTGTTCTGCTGGCTTCTGTGATTGAAGGTAAAGTTAATTGAGCCTGTGATTATCCATTTCTTTGCCTTTCTCAGCGCTTTGCCGCAGTGCAAAGCAGTAGGCTTTGAGTGGCTGTTTTTGAAAAATTTAATACATCTTTAATATGTCTACAGCAATACAGAAAACTCACAGAAATGAAAATTTGAGATTGGCATGCAGGAGGAACACACCACACAGATACACAGAAATTTGATGGCAGAGAAAGGCCCACAGCCCATCTAGTCTGCCCAACACCCTACCTCCCCCTTCAGTTATGCTTCCACCCTCTTTTCCCAATCCCTTAAATCTATGCCAAGCCCTCTTGAACCCCTCCACCATTTCAGCTGCCACTATCTCCTCCGGCAGCTTGTTCCAGGCCTCCACCACCCTCTCCCTGAAAGGCTGCCCACTGACATTAGCTCTGTATTGCCCACCATCCAGTTTGAGGCTATGTCCCCTCGTATTTGCTCCTTTCTTCAATTTGAACAAACTATCACCCTCCACCTTATTTATTCCTTCAGATACTTAAAGGTCTTAATCATGTTCCCTTCTCCCTCCTAGTCTCCAGAGGGTACAAATTCAGCCCTCTAAATCTTCTCTCATAGGGTACTCCAAGAGTGCTTCTCCCTTGGTGACTTCAAAAAAGGTCTCAAGGCATTTCTTCTTGAGCGCAGTCTGTGTGCTTGTTGTATTCACTGAAGGGTTCTGTTATGGTCAGTGCTTTATTCTACTGTTTACAACTTAAACCAGCTGTACCATGTATGTCCTACTGTCTTACTACTTAATTCCTAGTTAGGATTCAGTGATGTCTACGTAACCTATGTATTTAACTTTTGCAATTGGATGTTTACTAACTGCTTGTAACTAGACCGTGCATTCTTAATTTTGTATCTCTCATTAACTTCTTCTTTTTTTTTTTTTTTTTTTTTTATTATGCTTTTTTGTGCTGGCTCCCCAAGCCCTGACGGACTTGCCAGGCTCTGTCAGCCACCCACCCCCTCATACTTGGGCTTACCCATTCGAGTGGGACCACCGATAGGAGAATTCTGGTGGCCAGAGGGGATGGCAATAGAGCCGGCTCATTAGCGGGGATGGCATTTTGTAGGCTGTAAACCCCACGGGGGTAGGGCCATGTAATGATGACCCGTGTCTACCCCGTCCCCGAACGTGTAGGCGCTGACCACTATGGAACTCCCGGCCTCTGCCAGGGGTCCGTCGTGCATCAGACACTCAACCCTGCCACCCCACAGAGTAGGAGAGCAGTCCACCGGATGCTCAATCCTACTCTCTCTGGCTGACCCTCTGACTCCCAAGTTTGTTCTCGAACCCGGGTCGTCGGCACCACAGGTGGTAACCATGCCTCTGTACCAGTGGGCCAGACCCTCTCATTAACTTCTGCTTGTGTGTTATATTTCTATACTTGTGCAGTTAATCCAGGGTCATCCCTAAAAAGGAGACTTTTGGGGCAGGATTCACAAAAAAGGGCAAAGTGCAGTGCAAATGTTTGCGCTGTACCTTGCCATTGTGCAGGGGCCCAGAAGTGCTATTCATCATTGGATAGTGCACCCCGAAGCCTGACTGTGAATAGGGGCAGGCAGTGCTAACCCAGGAAAGCAGTGGATACTCAGTAGTGCTGCCCCACAACCAGCCAGGAAAATGACCCTGCAGTCAAAGTGCTCATGCACTAAAGTGCTGTTTACAAAGGTAGCCATGCAAATGAGCCTAGTGGGCATACAAGTCGCTAGTGGCCATTAGCATGCCCATTATGGGCTCATTTGCATGGCATTAGTGTGGTGTTGCATTGCCCCACCACTAGCCTGTGTCCCACGCAGCCACAGTCCCTGGTAGTCTAATGGCACCTTCCCCTGCCCCGATCACCCACCCAACATTAATAAAAATAGTTACCATAGTGTAGTGTCCCACCCCATCCCCGATCTCTGTCCGGATCTGTTTTAATATTTTTCCATAGTGTAGTGTCCCACCCCAGTCCCTGATCTCCCACCTAATATTGCCAAAGCAAGTTTTGTGAATGGGGTTGCAGGGATATTTGCAGGTCCCTTCCCCTTCATTTGCATTGCAGCCCCCTCATTGCATTGCCCAGGCACAAACCCAGTTTGCTAGGCAAACTGCTTTGTATACCACCTCTTTGGCAAACCTAGTTTGCCCTGTGCAACCCGGTTTGTGCCTGGGCAAAGTTTTGTGAATCCTGGCCCTAGCCTCAGTGGGCCTACCCAGTTAACAAAATTTAATAAATAAATAGATACATTTGATTTTCCTGTTGAATAGAATAGGAACGTTTTATGCAACTCCAAAGATGATTGTTCAGTGCAAACCTGTTTTTATTTTCCTTTATAGTAACATAAAAAAAAACAAAAACAAATAATTTTTAATTTATTTCAACAAGCTTACATTAAACAATAAAAGCGCAGGCTCTGCATGATGAAATCAGGCTACAGGTCCTTCTAGCATATTTCCTTCCCTCATGGTAGCTCCAGGTATGCTATTTCCTAATTTGATTATGAATGTCTCTCCGCTTGGTTATTTAAAGCATTCCCCTAACTTAATAACATGCATTACTTTGTAGATGTGCATGTATTGATTTATTCATGCATATGGACTGAATGTGAAACAAAAATATTTGCTCTGACTCTCCCTTCCTTCAAATCTTCATGCCATGGATTTTGCTGGTATCTCTTTTCTTAGTGTCAACATAAAGAATAATGTATGATCAACCATACACAGCATGCTTGTGTTCCTTTCTGGGGTGACAAGACATCATAGACCTCAAGACCAAGTTCAAGAGGTCTCTATGATATTATCTCACCTCAAGATGGAAACATCAGCCTTATGTATGGTTGTCCATACATTATTTTGAATAGTATATGTGTGTGTTTTTGTCTTTCTGTTTGTTCCATCATCTCCAGTGCTGCCCCTTAATACTTACATACCTTGTAGCCCCATTATTGCCATCTCATCTTCATCTAGAGGGTCCACAGCACACAGATCCTGTGGCTGTGGTGTATTGCATTAGGGCACCAAGCTGTAGCCCTCTGGTCCTCAAGCGTGTGGGGGACTGGCCAGTAGATCACTGAAGCCTGAGAAACATCGTTGTAAACCTTTCTCTCTGGTGTCTTCTGCTTTTTTCTCCTTCATCAACAAGGCACCATGTGTATGCTCATGCAATTGCATGGCAGCACACGGTGCCAGCTGGCATCTACCCTTCTGCAAGCTGCTCCATCTGTACTGCCCCTGTGGTCATCCATGTGGTAGTATTGCAGTGGAGCTAACCCTTTCTCCCTGCTGGAGTGGAGTCTCTCTGGGATGTGCAGTCATTCTCTGTCTGGCTAACCCTGGTGTCCTGGCTTCATTCCCAAACCCAGGTCACAGTATCACAAGTGGTAGTCCCTACCATTGTGACAGCAGGCCAGCCCTTTACTTTATTCATTTACCTAGTTTCTAACTCTGTTTTGAAATATGACCAACAAAAGAAAACGGCAAACAGGATAAGATTAAAACATTTAATGTGATTCAATATAAGAATGGCTCATGAATCAAACCACACAAGGGCAAGGGTCCTGGACTTCCAGAGGACAGATTATATAAAGATGAGTGAATGCCTCAGCAATGACCTGGGGGGAGATGGCCTGGTTGGGGTGGAGAAACAGTGGGTGAAACTAAAAAGGAGCATAGTAAAGGCAACAAACCTCTGCATCAAACAAATGAGCAAAAGCTAGACGACACAACAGACTGCTGTGGTTCTCGAAAGATGCGGTAGAAAAGTTAAAGGCTAAATGAGTAGCATTCAGAAGTTAAAAGGAGGCACAGAGGGAGGAGCATAGAAAGGTGTATGTGTGGAAACAGAGGGAAGCAGGGAAAGCAGTAAGGAGTGCAAAGGTACAAACAGAGGAGAGAATAGCCTAGGAGGTAATGAAAGGGGACAAGACATTTTTTAGGTAAGTAAGTGAAAAGAGGAAGATGAGGGGGGATTGTAAGGTTAAAAAGGGAAGGGGGACTGTGTAGAGGGACAAGAAAAAGGCAGACATCCTGAACAAATACTTTAGTGTTCACAGAGGAAGAAGGGAAGGGGCCACAAAAAATTAACAGGTGCTTTGGAAGGAGGGAGGTTAACATTAGTCCTTTTTTGGAGGAGAGTCCTGAAGGGACTGTCTAATCTGAAGGTGGACAAAGTGAAGGGGCCAGAGGTGGTGCACCCAAGGATACTGAGGATGCTCAGGGAGGTATTTGCTGCACCTCAGACAGTCCTGTTTAACAGCTCACTGAAAAAAGGAGTGGCTCTAAAGGATTGGAGGAGGGCAGATGTGATAGCAGGGGGGAGGCTGGCAATTATAAGTCAGTCAGCCTGACATTGGTGGTGGGAAAGTTAATGGACTCACTGCTAAAGGAAAGGATTATTGAATATCTTGAATCCAGCGGGTTACCAGACTCAAGGCAGTATGGGTTCATGGGGGAGGGGTGGGGTCATATTAAACAGATTTGATAGATTTCTTTGACTAGGTGACAAGCAGTTGGATCAGGATGGAGTGAAGGAGGTGGCCTACCCTAGATTTCAGTAAGGCTTTCAACATTGTTCCACATAGGCAACAGGTAAGCAAACTGGATAGCTTAGCAGTGGGTCCAAAGGTGGTAAACTGGATAAGAAATAGGTTAGGGGATAGGTGACAGAGGGTGGTGGTAAATGGGGCTCACTCAGAAGAAGGGAAGGTGACCAGCGGCCGGTGCCTCAGGAATCAGTGCTGGGACCGGTCCTTTTTAATGTCTTTATAAGTGACATTGCAGAAGAGTTAGAAGGAAAGATCTGCCCTTTGCAGATGACACCAAAATCTGCAATAGGGTGTACACTCCAGGGGGAGTGAAAGGATGAGCAGAGACCTGAGAAAACTTGAGGCATGGTCAAGGGTATGGCAGCTGTTTTTTTTTTTTGTTTTTTTTTTAACCACACTATTCAGGGCACTTGGGGATGTTAATATAAAACACCAGTAAAAAGCATTAAGTGACTCCAGTGTAAGAAAAATATCCTTTATTAAACATGTATTAAAACAATTCCACAAGTAGAAAGAAAACTTTAGGCCAAAAAATGTGTGCAGCCTATACATGCAGAAAAAGAAGGGACATAAAATGACCCAAATGTAAGCACCGAGGTAAGGGAAATTGTTTAACCAGGAAAGACGCACTAAGCTGAAGCTTGTTTTCAGGTGCGACCTGGGAGCTCAAGGCAGTTAAGTGACTTGCTCAGGGTCACGCAGTATGAAAGTGGGGGCTGTGGGATTCAGACCCAGGTCTCCAGGTTTGCAGCTCAGAGCCTTAATCCACTACGCTATACTACCTCCTAGGTGGTAGAACAATGGCAACCTGGCACTTCACCTTGCAAGAAAGCTTCATCAGGCATATGATGTCACAGGTCTGGAAATCAATCAATATTTTTAACTGCATGAATTTTATGTGCAAATGTAATACATTTAATTAACTAATCAGTTAGCTACATGGACATCAACCACAGGCTCCAAGAAAAATACTCTGTGAAAACATGCAGTGCAAATTAAATGCAATAAACTAACAGGCTACAATTATAGTAGTGCTTCAACAGTCCTCAACAAGAGAGTTCAGTGTAAACTCGTTTGCTATGGGGGATAGTATAGTGCTGTGACTGAGGGCAGTGAGCTGCAAATCTGGAGAAATGGGTTTGAATCCCACAGCCCCCACTTGCATATTTTGTGACCCCGAGCAAGTCGGTTAACTTCCTTGTGCTATCAGGTCGCACCTGGAAATAAGCTAACAGGCTACAGTTATAGTAATGCTTCAACAGTCCTTAACAAGAGAGCTCAGTCTAAACTCTTTTGCTATTGGGGACAGTACAGCGCAGTGGCTGAGGGCGCTGAGCTGCAAATCTGGAGACCTGGGTTTGAATTCCACGGCCCCCTCTTGCATATTTTGTGACCTCAAGCAAGTCAGTTAACTTCCTTGTGCTCCCAGGTCGCACCTGGAAAAAAGCTTTGGCTTAGTGTGTCTTTCCTGGTTAAATAATTTCCCCTTTTCCTAAACTTTTGTAAAATTTGGGTTACAAAGGTTTCTTTATTAGCAGATTAGATTCACAAGTTTGCATATTAATGACATATAAGCTAATACAGGGTTATAGGTAATGTAAAATAATGAACTAAGTTTAGTGACAGCTAATCCAGTGAACAACTTTCTCAACTGAAGCTTTCTTGATAGTTTCATGCTAAGTGTATGCACTTTTTCTGTTCTTTCATTAATGTCATTTGAAGAATCTGAAGAAGACAACTTAATTATATTAAACTGATCCATCATGTTGGTAGTACAAGACTCCAGTGTAGGATATGAAGAAAGAAAAAAATATGTTAGAAACAATTTATTTTATTCAACAAGAGCATATCTCCCCCTGCAGCATGTAAAAATTCCAGCACAGATCTAACATGATTACCTCTGCTAGCTATGCAATTTCATTTAAACTTCATAAAGAACAAACTATATAAATCATCTAAGATGTTTGAAACATATTACCACAACCTTGTTTTTCCCATCTTCCCAAGGGGATTCAGAAACTTGGTCTGCAAATAGTAAAAAATGAAAATAATTATCAGTGGCTATATTGTGTAAATAACAGATATTTAAAATATTAAAAAATGTGGTACATTGCACCAAGAGGAGAGAAATAGAGAAGCAGGAAAGAGGTGAAGTGGGTCAGAGTTTCAGTCGGTTACAGAATGCATAGCCAATATTTAAGTTATCAATAGAGATATAATAATTTTGAACCTAAATTTTAGTCCATTGTGTATGAAGGTAGTGAAAGATGCATTAAATATATCCATTTTACCACAGTGCTGTCACTGTTTTCACATTTCAAAATATGGAATGTGATGCTAGTGTTAGTTGAAGTGTTGCAGCTCTTACCACACTCCAAAATACATATTGTGACAGCAGTCCACAATGCTGTCACTCTACTCATATTCTAGCATGTGAAATGTGACACTGGTGCTGGTTAAAGTCTGAACTCTTACCATACTCCAAAATGCAGAATGTGACAGCAATCTTCACTATTAATTCACACTATCTCAATATTCCTGTAGTAAATAATATATGGTGTGACCGTCATATCCACTATTAATATATCAAATTAACATTTTTTTTAAATAAAGAACTAATTTCATGGCTGCCCAGAGAACATAATAATGGAGTTGTGCTCTATGAAAAAGGGATGTTATGTCCTTAAGCCATGCATAAATGTGTCACACTGCCCTACAAGTGCTCTGATTCCTATTTGCTATGTGCCCTTATCTAAAGGTTATCGTAATTATCTATATAAATATTACTTAGTACACAACATAGTGTTTACGTGGCCTGACGTGGCAAAATCACAGCTTCAAAATTGTCAAGTTTGTGATATCTATTATACTGAATGCAGTGAACACATAAACACCATTATATATATTTATCACTAAGGATGTAAGTATGACTTGGCACACAAAATGGGCAGAATGATATTGATGACCACCAAGCTGGAAAGAGACCTAGGGGTGGACATATCTGATAACCTAAGGTAGCTGGGCAGTACTCCTCAATGCTAAAAAGACAAAAATTATGCAACTGTCTCAAAATACCATAGATGTTCCCACTGACTCCTTGAACGCAAATTTTCAGATTAAGACCATCCTATGAGAAGTACTGGAACCAGTTAAGAAATTTAAATATCTTGGCTTCTGACTGGATTGAAAACTATCCTTTGTAATGGATATAGAGGAAATGGACAAAAATTGTTGCCAAAGGCTTGGTCTCTTCTATCGCATAAAGCACTTGCTTACCCAGGATGCCAAACTAAGGTTGGTCCAAGCAACCTTTCTCCTGTTAATTGACTATACAGATTTTCTCTACAGCCATAGTCCAAAGTCAGCTCTAATTACCCTTGTCACACAGTATCACAGGGTCTTAAGATTCATTACAAATGCTCCTTTCAACACCCACCATTGCTCCCTTTATCTGCAGATTGGTTGGCCATCCCTTAGTATCAGGAGGTGCCGCAGTGCATCCCTTTGGGTTTACAGAGCTGTAACCCTGAAACTCCCTCCCTACATCTGCTACATGTTTAAATGAGCCTCCAGTGTATACACTCTCAGGAAGTTCTCATATATAACATTTGATGCTCCATGGATTAGAACATGGTTTGGTTCTTCATCCCTAAGTTTTGCCTGCCAACCTTATGGAACACTATACAAAACCCCCTTAAACTTAACCTTACTGTTGGCTTGTGTACATTCACATCTTTGATTGGGTGTGTGTTGAAGGACGAATGTAACTGCTATGCTTGAACCTGCTTACTGTAATCATATATATTCTCTCTGACTCCTGGCACTTAATCCTTCCCCCACTTCCTCTCTGGCCCAGTTTGCTTCCTACCTCTCTATTCCCCTCATCCAGCACTAGTACTAAGCACTTGTATATCACCCCCTTGATGCTTCTTAGTTTTCTGCATTCTTCATCCCTTCCCTCCCCCCTCACCTGCCCTCCTCTCCCCCTCCTGTTGTATTTCTTTAACTTGTATTATTTTTTCTGCCTTTGACCATCCTCTGTTGCTATAAAATCCCTCGACCTTGCACTCTGTCCTCTTCTATTCTACCAATTTACTTTTTTGCACCTATAATTTTTCATAATTGTTGTAGTCAACTAGCTTTACCTGTATAGGCACTAGTAAAATGCCTGAACTTTTATAACATATGCACTTCCAGAATATGGAATACTCTACCAAAACATATTATTGAGGCATCAACATTTGATCAGTTCAAAACAAGGCTAGATGAATATCTCTTGGGTACTAGAAAGCTGAGATAACCCCACTATGAGTGGGAGACAATTAAATGGGCATTTTACCTACTTTGTCTGATTCCTCCAAGTTAATCCAAGTTGTATTAGACTTGGAAACACTTTACTATTCAGTATTGTACACAGTTAACTTCCTTTTGTCTGCTTTTCTTGTATATGGTATCTCAGCTGTATTTGTATTGTACCACTGTAGCTGTTCTATATTTTGTATTATACTTGTGTCCCCCCAGGACCTTCTCACAAATGAGTTGTCTCAATGGTGTTATCCTGGTAAAATAAACTTTGAATTAAATTGAATTGAATTGAACAAGGCTGTTGGTAGGGTTAGTGGCATGCTGGGGTGCATAGGGAAGGGTACCACCAGCAGAGAGAGGTGCTCTGTATGAATCACTGGTAAAACCCCATCTAGAGTCCTGTGTCTAGTTCTGGAGATCATGGGCCTGATTCTCAAAGCTCCCAGTGCAGTGCAAGGGGCTTGTGCCACAATGAATGGAGCAATGTGCCCCTAACACCAAACGATTCACTGGGAGCGATTGTCAATGGCAGCCTGCATCAAACACAGGCTGCCTGCCCCAAACGGAGCTTGTGATGCATGTGTGCTACAAATTGGGCTGCAACATGGTGCTAGGGGGCATGAGGCAAACGCAAGCTACCAAATCCTTGAAACTGGAACTTTCAGAACAGTTGGACAGCCTGCTGTCAATCAATGAGTGCATATTGAATACAGTACAGTGCTCAATGAGTGCTCAGAGTGAATGGTGGACAGTGCCAGTCACCGGCTTGGCTTAGGGATGGGGGAGCAGGGTGGAGGAACACTACCTGCTGAGATGGGGGTTCACTGTACCACCAATGATGGAATACTATGACATAATAGGGGATCAGGGCTTGGGGTGGTGCTAGATCACCAGGGAATTATAATACATAAGTATTTCTTGGGGACATTGGGGATCCAGGAGGGGGGTTTACTAGTCCTCCAGGGAATTATATGACTGTATCTTGGGGACATTGGGAGGGTCTGCTAGTCCACCAGGGAAGGGCTTATTTTACTATTTAATTATATGGAGGTAATTGGGGATCAGGATCGAGGGGTCCACTGGACCACCAGTGAATTCATACTAAATACTATTTCTAGGGGACATTGGGGCCTGGCGTCCTCTAGATCACCAGGGACAACTTCAATTGTACTAATGGGGATCTGGGTGGGGGAGCAGAGGGTGTCCTAGATTGGTGCACGGCAGCTCCACAGTTTGTGGCAAGCCTCTGGATGCACCACATGTTTGGTTCATGACCAGGGTTGCCACAAGCTGAGGGACTTTGCCACCGGGGACCCCGCGATAGAGAATTGGTGCAGGGTCCCTGGCACACCTGAATCGAGCGAAGCTGCTGTTTGTTGCAGCTTGTGCCAGTCTGAGGTCCCTTTGAGAATCAGGCCCCACATTTCTGGATGGACATAGAGTGGAGGTGTTCCAGAGGAAGGCAACTAAATGGTGCAAGGTCTGCATCAGAAACCCTAGGAGGAGAGACTAGAGGACCTCAATACGTACACCATGGAAGAGAGGATGGTAAGGTGACATATTATAGAGATTTTTAAATAGATCATGGGGTAAATTATGTACAGAAAGGAAGTATTTATCAGAAAAAAAGGTGTTCAAGAACAATGCTGTGGAACTGGAGGTGGGAGATTTCAGGAGAGATGTGAGGAAGTACTTATTCACAGAAAGAATGGTGGCTTCCTAGAACAGCCTTCCAATGGAGGTGGTGGGGTGTAAACAGTAGTAGGGTTCAAGAATGCATGGGATAGGCACAGAGGAATTATAGTGGAAAGGAAGGTGGTAGACAGAGAAGGAGCTCTAGATCTAATAGGATCTGTAGTGATAATGTAGGTAGCGAACAATGGGCAGACTGGGTGGGCCGTGGTCCTCATCTGCCATCAAATTCTATGTTTATGCGATTTACTTAATATCTACATGAATAACCAACAGTTGTAGTAGTAGTAGTTCATAGTTAACAAACAGTTCTCTTGGGATGTTTTCTGTCTTGCTGACATCTTTGTTATGAGGCATCTGCTGAGCCTGACATGAAGAGTCTTGATAGACAAAATTCTGTTCTGCTGTATTGCAGTAGCAACATACAGTAGCTATAGTGCTGTGGTAGTACAGCTATCTGGAATTACTACTGTGGTACAACAGCATCTGTAAGTGTATGGATTCCAGGATGCAACAACATTATATACTGTATAACCATATACTATAAGAAAAACACTGCAACAAGCCTTTGTGTGAAGCAAATAAACAAATCAAAATGAAAGAAAAAGCCACTATAGTTCTCAAAAGAGGTGGCTGTGAAAGTCAGGAAGAAAAAGATAGCATTCCAGAAGTATAAGGAAACACAGAAGGAGCAGGACAGAGAGCTGTACCAGTTAAGGCAGAAGGAAGCAGGGAGGGAAGTCAGAATAGCAAAGGCCCAAACTGAGGAAAAGATAGCCAACTCAGTTAAGAAGGGGGATAAAACCTTTTATAGGTACATCAGTGAGCGTAGAAAGACAAAGGGAGGGATAGTGAGGCTGAATAGAATGAACGGTGGGTGGGCAGAGGGGGACAGTGAAAAAGCAGGGATACTGAACGAATATTTCTGCTCAGTATTCACAAAAGAGGAGGAGGAAGTGCCTAATCCAATTAACAGAAGCACTTTGATAGGGGGTCGATCCCGTCCTTTCACAGAAGAAAGGGTTCTGCAAGACTCCTAAAACTGAAGGTGGACAAAGCAATGGGTCCTGATGGAATTCACCCCAGAATTCTAAAAGAATTAAGGGAGCAACTAGTGAAACCACTGGCTAGTCTTTTTAATAAATCATGGGAGGATGGTGTGGTGCTCGAGGACTGGAGGAAGGCGGATGTGATTCCCCTTCACAAAAGTGGGACCAAGACAGAGGCAGGAAACTACAGACCTGTCCGTCTGATCTCTGTGGTAGGGAAAGTGATGGAGTCACTTCTGAAGGAAAGAATAGTTGAGTACCTAGAGGCCAGTGGAGCACAGGACCCAAGGTAGCATGGCTTCACAGAGGGAAGGTCATGTCAGATGAATCTAATAGATTTCTTTGACTGGGTGACCAAAGAAGTAGACCAGGGAGGGGCTGTGGACATGGCCTACCTAGACTTTAGCAAGGCATTTGACACCGTCCCACACAAAAGATTAATAGTCAAATTAACCAGCCTGGGAGTGGGTCCCAGGGTGGTAGTCTGGGTAAAACATTGGCTGCACAACAGGATGCAGAAGGTAATTGTAAATGGAGTCCACTCTGAAGAAAGAGGGGTTACTAGTGGGGCACCGTAAGGTTCAGTATTGGGTCCAGTCCTTTTATTGTCTTCATCAGTGACATTGCAGAGGGACTGAAGGAAAGTATGCCTTTGCAGATGACACAAAGATCTACAACAGGGTTGATACACAAGGAGGCATGGAAAGGATGAAAAGGGACTTGGCAAGGCTGGAAGAATGGTCAGAAGTATGGCAGCTAGGATTCAATGCAAAGAAGGGCAAATAATGCACCTGGGAAACAAGAACCCAGGGAAGAATACACAATGGGTGGGGAGGTAGTAACAACAACAAAAGGAAAGGGACCGGGGTAATCATATCAGATGACCTTAAGGTTAGTAAGCAATGTGAGAAGGCAGTAGGGAGGGCTGGGGTATACTGGGATGTATAGGGAGAGGCATCAGCAGCAGAAAACAGGAAGTTGTTATCCTCTGTACAGACAGTTGGTGAGACCCCATCTGGAGTACTGCGTCCAGTTCTGGAGACCCCATCTCTGCAAGGACATAGACAGGATAGAGGCAGTCCAGAGGAGGGCAACTAAAATGGTGCAGGGTCTGCAAGAGAAGCCAATGAGGAGAGACTAAAGGAGCTTAAATATATACCCTTGAGGAAAGAAGGAGGGGACATGATAGAAACTTTTAAGTACCTCAGTGGAATCAACAAAGTCCAAGAGGGTAGCGTCTTTCAGAAAAAGAGACGTGCAAGAACAAGGGGACACAATTTAAAGATGGGGGCGGTTCAGGGGCAATGTGAGGAAGTATTATTTCACAGAGAGGGTAGTGGATGCATGGAACAGCCTTCCTGAGGAGGTTGTGGAGTCTAAAACTGTGGGAGAATTCAAGAATGCATGGGACAGACATAAGGCAATTCTTGTGGGGGGTAGGAAGAAATAGGCTGTTGGTTAACTAGGATCTGCAGCCTATCCTGTAGGTAGGGAAATGGGCAGACTAGATGGGCCAAGCGGTCTTTATCTGCCGTCAAAGTCTATGTTTCTATGTTTCATATGCTGGAGTTGACCTGATGCTGCACCTAATTGTTTGATCTAATCTAAATATGTATAACCAGACTTCTGAAATTACTTTGAGATTAAGAATCATGGTACCGACTTCAGCCATGTTAGAAAAAAAGATATTAGTGGCACTGCCACAGTGACTACTTACAGGACCAATGTTGTTGGAAAATTTACAGCGCTGCCAAAATAATTGTGGGCACTCAAAACTTTGATCTTTATGGGTTCCATAAACATTAAGTCATTTAATTATTTAGAAATGTTTTACCTGGTAAGCCAGAGAACCGCAGTCTCATTTACAGATGTGGCAAGGAGGGATGGGGAGGGCATAGGACAGGGGTGAGTTATTGGACTAGCAATAAGATAAAAATAAAATGCTAACAACACAAATTCACAATATTACTTACTGTAGTATACAGTGCATACATAGATTCAGCAGCAGTTGGTTTACAATATCGGATACAAAACAAAATCGTATAGGTGTTTTGCTTTCCAAGAATGACATAGCCAAAATTGGAAAGTATTCTTCTCCTTATTGAAGAAGCAAAACGTATAGTAAAAGAAGTCCAATTTTACAAAAAATATTTGCAAAGTGGTAGATCTAGACATGAACTAGTGAACCCACTATGTTTGAATTCTGTAGCCCTTGAGGACAAATTCTGGTCACAGACAATACAGCTGCAAAATGATGGTGGTGAGAGGTATGTAGAGAAGATGCAGTACAGGAATGATGGATGAATTAGTTAAGGTCTGTTGCGGTTTAGTGAAATTATATTGCATCTTGTGGAGATCCTTATAATAGGATCCTAAGTACATGGAAATCTCCTGCAATTATAAATGTCCAGATTTCAAAGCAGGATCCTAAAGTCTTGCAGATGTCCATAATAATGCATTATGCAGCACTGTAGCTAAAGCACGTAAGAAGTAATGTTTCCATTTGGTGGACAACATCAGTAATGGCACTGCATGGTTTACGATGTAAGCACTACCATTATTATTACATAATTATTTTAAACAGTAATTTCAATTAAATGCAGTGATAGAGGGGAGAAAACAAAGACAGTGGGTGCAGGGTGGAGGGATATAATCATACTGAGAGTGATACATATTAACATTATTTACGTATAATGCATGGGTAGCCTTTATTACCCACCAAAATCAAACTGTTTACAGTGTTGTTATTATATCGTTGTGATGTCAAGAGGTTGTTAACCCCTCTTGACTACGTCACAATGATACTATAACAATGTGAATTGAACAGGGCATGCTCAGATCTGAAGCAGTGGCTCACAATGAACAGCTGTGGTGGTGAGAGCTGGCCCTTAGGGAGAGCGGCGCTATGGGCATACAAGAAAAAGTAAGGAGTCTCATCGAATTTTTGCCCATACACATTAAAAAATGACTGCTTTTGGTTAATAACGGCACAGAAATCACCTCTTGTGGTAACCAGGACAACAATAAACCTCTCAAACTGTGCTCTCGAGGTTTACTATGTTGTCCTGGCAACCACTCAAGGTGATCACAGAACGGTTATTAACCAAAAAGTAGTCATTGTCCTCTTTGTTATCATGGACATTTGCACATATTTTGCATCCTGCTGTACATTTTAGTAATTTCTTATAGTTACTGGATAGTTGCATATATTTAGGACATATAAGTTATTATTTTGGACATTTCCATGAATTTAGGATCCTACTTTGAAATCTGGACATTTATGATTGTGATACAGTTGCATAGCTTTAAAACTCTGTTTTGAGTTTGGGGATATTTATGGGATTTCTGATCAAATATGACTTTTTGGGACACTCATTTATTAAGATTTTACCATGGGTTCTTTTTGTACTCCTTGCTACTGCTTATGTCATTTTACAGTCCTGCTCATTAACCTGTCCTGCTATGTATCTGTGTATCCTGCATCTTGTGGAGACCCTTATAATACCACTGGAATTCCTTTGAAATACACACAGCACATGGCATACAGTGTTGACTCAGCACAGTCATCACATAAGTGCCACTGCTGGAAAGGAAGGAAATAGTGCAGTGTAGTCCAGGCAGAGGTGGGGAAGGGGTAGACAAACAAACACCACTGTAATTACTGTGCAGGAGGCAGAGATATGTGGTGCAGTTTCAGTCAAAGCACTACGGAGGAAGAAGACACTCTAAGTATCCAGTAGTCCCTTCTCTCTCCTACATCATAGCATCACGTCAGCATGGATCAGCCATGTAGCTGTAAAAAATGTAATACAGTAACATTTTTTTTTCCAGGTTCAGTGCATAGCTGTGACGTGTTATGCACCAGATTGTAAGCTCAAGGCTGAATTGTAAACCTTCTATAGCATAGTCATGAAGGAACTGAGCTTTGGAATAGAAGGTTAAGAACTCTGTTCTCACAATGTGTACAGTTTTAATTGAACATTTATAGTATTTAGACAAACGTTTCTTATTTTGCTATAGAGGTTTGAGTAACAAGCTGTGAATGAGCTTGGCACATCCGGGAGACCAGGGTTTGATTCCCACAACTTCCACTTATGAACATATGAAAAGTGCCAGCAGAAAAAGGCCTTGTGGTCTATTTTTTTATAACTGAAATATTATTGTATTTTATAAGAGATACATGAGTAATGCATATCATAACAGCAGAAAGTACATAAGTTAAGTAGCACCTAACAGGTAAGAAAATAAAGAGCGACAAACACTATCAGAATGCTTTGCAGTAACGTCCTAGGAGTTCATAGATAGTGGATTAATGAGGAAGTTTGTAACAGTAAGATACTGATACATAGTTAAACAACATGGGAAAACATAATGAAGCAGGTTGGGGCCTGGGTGGCCTATGGGACAAATGAGTCTCTGTCCATATAATACAAATTCCATCTTTGCTAGAAATGATTAAACTGGTCCTGTGTGTCAGTAAATATTGTAGTTTGACATTCCATTTGATAAAAATAAAGGATTCTAAAAGGACTAAGGGATGAACTAACACCACTGACTACCCTTTTTAACAAATCATGGAAGGATGGTGTGGTACCTGAGGACTGGAGGAGGGTGGATGTGATTCCCCTTCACAAAAGTGGGAGCAAGACAGAGGCAGGAAACGACAGACCTGTCAGTTTGACCTCAGTGGTAGGGAAAATTATGGAATCACTTCTGAAGGAAAGAATTGTCGAGTATCTAGAGGCCAGAGGGGCACAGGACCCAAGGCAGCATGGATTCACAGTAGGATGGTCATGTCAGATGACTCTAATTGATTTCTTTGACTGAGTGACCAAAGTAGAAGACCAGGGAGGGGCTGTGGACATGGCCTACCTAGACTTTAGCAAGGCATTTCACACAGTCCCGCACAAAAGATTAATAAACAAACTAGCCAGCCTGGGAGTGGGTCCCAGGGTGGTAGCCTGGTTAAAAAACTGGCTGGACAACAGGACACAGAGGTTAATAGTAAACAGAGTCCACAGTGAAGAAAGGGGGGTTACTAGTAGGGGTACCACAGGGTTCAATACTAGGTCCGGTCCTTTTAATGTCTTTATAAGTGACATTGCAGAGGGCTGGAAGGAAAGTATGTCTCTTTGCAGATGACACAAAATCTGCAACAGGGTTGATACACAAGGTGGGGTGGAAAGGATAAGAAGGACTTGGCAAGGTTGGAGGAATGGTCAAATGTATGGCAGCTTAGATTCAACGCAAAGAAGTGCAAAGTAACGCACCTGGAAACAAAACCCAGGGAAGAGTACACAGTGGGGTGGGAGGGGAGAGAGATACTGACAACAAGAAAATGGAAAGGGACCTGGGGGTAGTTATATCAGATGACCAAAAGGTGGGCAAGCAATGTGAGAAGGCAGTAAGGAGGGCTGAGGGATTCTGGGATGCAAAGGAGAAGCATCATCAGTAAAACAGGGTTGTTTTCCCTCTGTACAGACAGTTGGTGAGACCCCATCTGGAGTACTACGTGCAGTTCTGGAGACCTCATCTCTGCAAAGACATAGACAGAGTGGAGGCTGTCCAGAGGAGGGCAACCAGAATGGTGCAGGGTGTGCACCAGAAGACATATGAAGAAAGACTAAAGGAGTTTAATATGTATAGCCTCGAGGCAAGGAGAGAGAGTGGGGACATGACCGAAACTTTCAAGTACCTCAAGAGAATCAACAAAGTCGAAGAGGGTAACATCTTTCAGAAAAAGAGATGTGCAAAAATAACTAACAAGAGGGCACAAATTTGAAGACAGAGGAGGGACAGCTCGGAGGTAATGTGAGGAAGTATTTTTTCATTGAGAGGGTTATAGATGCATGGAACAGCCTTCCTGAGGAGGTCATGGAGTCAAAAACAGTGGTGGAATTCAAGAATGCATGGTACAGACATAAGGCAGTTCTAGTGAGTGGTAGGAGGAAGTACGCTGTTGGTTAACTAGGATCTACAGCTTATCCATTAGGTAGGGAAATAGCAGACTAGGTGGGCCAAGCAGTCCTTATCTGTCATCAAATTATATGTTTCTGTGTTTCTTGATTTTAAAACCCAAAAGAGGTTTGTGACCAAAGCTGAAGGTCATGTTGTATCTCATTGCTTATAGGCTCAAAATTAAGTAATTCTAGGTATTGCTGGCCTCTGGTGATGGAAATGCCCAGATATTTTACAGTGCTTCTAGTCCATCGTATTGGAAAAAGGGACCAAATATTAGATAAAGGGGTATAACAAAAAGAGCATTTCTGTTTTTAATTTATTACGGCAGAACCCTGCCAGACCTTCAAATTGTCCTAAAAGATCCCATATCTGTGGGTAAGATGTCTCTATGGAAAGCCAAATTAATAATGTATCATCTGCAAATAATGCTAGTTTGAACTTCCCTCCACCAGTCGGGATACTTTCTATAGAGGCTGTCTGTCGGATAGCTATGGCAAGAGTTTCAATGTATAGCGCAATAAAGTGTCAGAGAGAGGGGGCAGCTCTGGCTTGTGCCCCATTCCAGAATGATTAGTTCCAATGTGCAGCCATTAACTTTATTAAAGGCCTGCAGTGACTGATAGATCTTTTGTAATAACTCCACCCATTTCTACTTGGAATCCAAAAGTCAGGAGTTCCTGCCATAGAAAAGACCTGATTGAAAGCCTTCTCTGCATCAAGGCTGGTGAGGGCCAGTAGGATGGACCACCATGAGGCATGTTCCAGAACTAGTAATGAGCGATATATATGTCTGTTGGTGCCTTACAAATCCAGTCTGGTTCCTGTCCAGCAACAGTTGGAGAAGGGGGTCCAGCCAAGCTGCCCAGATGTCCATAAAGATATTGTAATCGCAGTTCAAAACAGAGATCACCCTACAGGATTCAGGGAGGGTGTGGTGGTGGTGGACCTTTCCTGGTTTAGGGAGGGCTGAAATAATGGTTTACCTCCAGAATGGGGGAGGAAATGCAGTGTTGAATTGTATTACATGCCTTAAGAAAGAGGAGTGGGGTGGGGCAAAAGAATTTGTCTAAATTAAAAAACAAATCCACATGGTACCCATCAGGGCAGAAAGATTTCCCTATTTTTGAATTCTGCAAGACAGATTCAATTTCCTCAGGAGTAACAGAGCCCACAAGGGGAGGTAACCTGGGCCTCTGAGAGAGAAGGAAGCTTTACAGAGGAAAGAAAAGAAGTTAGTTGAGGAAGAGGGGCATCCACCTCTGCTCTGTGTAACTGCTGGTAATAATCTGTCATGAGCCTCTCGGTAGCAGCATGATGATGCAAGAGACTCTGGTTTTCAGGATCATGCAGCCTGGTAATACATGCCTGCGTTCTTTTGGCTAGCAACTTTCATGCCAGTAACCAAGTTCCCCACACCCAATAATATTTGTACTTGAAGTAAATAAGGCCTGTTTAACCTTGAGGTCCCAAATGACCTGGATATCCCCCTTAGTCTGTTGGATCTGGGAAAGACCGATTGGTTGTCCTGAAACAGCCAGGAGTGGCGGGTATAGCGGGATTCCTGTAAACCCTTCAGTTTATCCTCTGCTTTTTCTTTTGGCATGCCCCCATAGGCTATCTTATCACCCCATAGGACCACTTTGAAAACATCCCACAGGCTTACTGGGTCCACTTCCTGTGTATTTGTATCCTGCAATATCTGTGGGGTGTGGGATTCTACTAATTTCAGGAAGACTATACAAGACACTAGTGAGGCCCCACTTGGAGTACAGTGTACAGTTCTGGAGACCATACCTACATAAGGACATAGACAGGGTAGAGAAGGTTCAGAGGAGGGCAACAAAGATGGTGCATGGATTGCATCACAAGTCCTATGAAGACAGGTTGAAGGAACTGAACATGTACTCCCTGGAGGAGAGGAGGGAGAGAGGGGATATGATAGAGACATACAAGTATCTCACAGGAGGAACAGGGCAGGAATACACTATTTTAAGCGAAAAGATGTACCAGGACTAGAGGGCATGGGATGAAGTTGGAGGGACGATTCAGAGGAAACATGAGGAAGAATTTCTTCACAGAACGGGTGGTGGACAAGTGGAACACCCTGCCAGAGGAAGTGGTGGGGGCTGAAACAATCACGGGATTTAAGAATGCATGGGATAGACATAAAGGAATTCTGGAGGTCGGGGTAAGGGGCAACAGACTTCTAGGAAAACAAACTGAACTAACAAGCTCAAATGGGCAGACTGGGTGGGCCACAGGCCCTTATCTGCTGACACTGTCTATGTATCTATGTAAGATGGAGTTCCTGAGATATGCCAGATTAAGTCTCCAGGAGGTGTTTTTCTGGGGCTTACCTAAATTAGAGAGACTACCCAAATTAAATGAATTCAGATCTGCACCCCATAGTGCAATGCCTTACCTCTGCGAAACACTGCTGAGGTATATTTGATTCAGAAATCTCTAATTGTATTGCTGGCAGAATGCTTGTAAAATTGCTTGAACTGGGACACAGGCACTTCCTGGTATGTAGCTCTGCCCCCGCGCTCAGCCAACTTTATGGCACAATCCCAAGGAGAGCACGGGGGTGCACTACATAATAGTCTATGGGGAGTAACTTTAACAACAATTTTATATATATACACACACACACACACACACACACACACACACACACACACACACACACACACACACACACACAAGTGACCATGTGGTGATTAAACGAGGGCACCGGGTGACTAACAAGGGCCTTGTTAGTCGCTTGGTGCCCTAGTTTAATCACCATGTGATCGCTGTAGTATATAAAATTGGTTTTAGAATTACCCCTCATAGACTATAATGTAGTGCACCCCCACGCTATCCCTGGGATCACATCATAAAGTTGGCTGAGCGCAAGGGTAGAGTTACAGACTGGGAAGTGCCTTTGTCCCGAGTAAAGCAATTTTACGAGTGTTCTGCCAGCAATACTATTAGAGATTTTTTAATCAAATATACCTTAGTGGTATTTTGCAGAGGTAAGGCACTGAACTATGGGGTGCAGAGGTCCAGGCTTGTAGATCTTTTTAAGCTGGGTCCACTCCAGGGCATGATCTGACAGAAGGATTGTACCATGAGCATCCAAGTAGATGATGTCTACTATTTCAGCAGGCATAATAATGTAGGCTAATGTAGCACAGCAGTGAAAATTAGAAGAATAATGGGCATACGAAATTTGATGTGAATGGAGATGATGCCATATAATCTACTAGGCCCAAATGGTTGAAAGTTACCCTGAAATATTTCTGGAGTTGGAACCATCTATATGAACTGGGGTGGGAAGCATCCATGTCTGGGTTCAGAGTAATGTTCATGTCTCCCCATAATTAGGGGGCCCTGGGTATAAGGGAGTAAGACCATTAATAAAGGACAGCCTGTTTTTTAGGGTATACTGTTGAAACAATGAAACTAAAACTGTAAAGACCATTACAGCAACAAAATCGGCAGTTCACTGTAATGGTGTTGCGTTACCTTGAAACTGCTTCTCCTGGTGTTGTGGTCCCTCCCCGAAACAGCTCAGACCTGGAGTTGATTATATTAAAATCCGAGGGGTGTGGACAATGCTGACTATCGGTATTGTACCCCCACTGTAATGCCGTTTGACATGTTTATTGTCAAACTGGCATGGGGGAACTGTTTTTTGGTACAGTCTGGAAGGAAATACACATTTACCAAAATAAGCAGACTCCCATTGAGCATACCTGAGACTATGACATAACAGAGAACTTTGTTAGACAATATCAAGACTCTAGATGGGTATGAGGTGGACCCCAAGTCCATAAAGCCCTGCCTATTAAATTTAAGGTGTTTACTATGGGTCGTTTGTATCCTGCAGATCAATAATCTCTGTCTTTTCTTGCCTTAACGTTTGTAAGATCCTGCATTGTTTGATCGAACTATGCACCCCACTGATGTTGTAAGATAGAATTTTAGCATAATGAGCCATGATAATTCTGAAGATTGCACTGAGTTGTATGTGCATAAATCAGATGTGTGCCCACAGGACCCAAGGTAGCCCCACTCACCATACTGTAAGTTATATTCCAGTAAATTACAATGATGCCTGGCAAAGAGACTGAGAGGAACAAAAGAGACACAAAATATGAGAAACTGTAAACAGTGTTGGATGCCAACAGGGCTTTCACATTACTTCATTAAAGGACAACACCATATAACCAACAACATGGTCCAAAACAGATGTTCTTCCAAGACGGGGGCTAGAAATCAAGTAGCCCCCTGGCTGGCCGAGATGAGCGACCCTGTAAGAGAGGTAGCCAGGTAGCTGTATCTGGGTGCCCCATGCATCCAGAGGCACAGAATACATTTGAAGAAATACTCATGGCTGGGATATTGTCCAGTCATATGTTCCAGCTAGGAAATGCCCCACTAATGGCTGAGGTAGCAACAAAATGGCTGATATTTGATGGGACAGTGGGGTTAATTAAGAGAAAAGAAAAAAAAAATGCAGGAATGTAATATTCCATCGCCGGTAGCACCAGTAATGCCTATTAGGTGTGCCTATGCATGCATTGCTTCAAGTTCTGGAAAAAAGAAGAGGTAGGGCAACTACCCAGACCCCAGGGAGGGACGCTGTGGGGAGAGGGGTGATCAGTGTATCGGAGAGCCCTCACCTATAGGATTTCTGACCTCTGGCTAAAGTGGCTAAGGATTCTAGTTGTGCTAGAACAGGGTCTCTCACAAATTTATTTATTTGTTTACCGTGTTTGTGCACTGATCCAATGGACCATTTTCAGGCACAACCCAGGCCATGAAGATGGCACAATGGTAACACAGACAATACAATTTCATAGTTTGAGACGACACAGAACATAGGGCAATTGGAATAAAATAAGATAAAAATAAAGTGCAAGTGCAAATTACACAACATTTCAGGCCAATGGCCGTACATTGTTCAATACAATACAAAAGGCTACATTAGGCATAGGTACAGTGAGAAATAGGGACACTCAACACATTAGATCACCCACTGGGGCAGTTACACTTAGTGTTGGCCAACAACACTGCTTTATAGTGAGATTTGAAGGTTAGGTGCGAGTCAAGAGAGTGGAAGGAGGCAGGTAGACTGTTCCATAGTTTGGGAGCGGTGAAGGATAAGGCTTTGCTGCCCAGGCCGGTGGAAGCCATGGGAACTTCCAAGGGTGGGATGGATGAGTTCCAGAGGTTGCGGGGACAGACTTTCTGCTTGAGCAAGGGGAAGAAAGGGGTCAGGTTTCTGCTTCTGATGGCATTGTCAATGATGCATCCGAGGAAGTATTTATTTTTGGTTTGCAGGGGGAGTCGGCCCAAGGACTGGTAAAGGGAGCAATGGTGGGTGGAGTAGGGTGCTATTAGTGCAAACCTACAGATACTATGTAGGTAGTACTGAGTCTTATGAGCAATTGTGAGGCAGTATGTGTATATATGGGGGCACAGTAGTCTAACAGGGGAAGGAGGTTGCCTTGGGCTATAGCGATACAGGCCTCGGGGGTCAGGTAGTGCTTTAGTCGAAGACCCACTGCCACTTTTTGGTTTATGTGCTGCACAGTGGTATTGATATGTATAGCGATGGTTAGGGAGGGGTCGAGGGTAACACCCAGATACTTGAAGCAGGGCCCATTTTCCAAGGGGTAGGGCATGTAGGGATAGGATAGTTAGGGTGGATGGGGTTTTGGACAGCTTTGAGATGCTGAGTTTAGAACCCAGGAGCATGGCCTTAGCTTAGTTTTGCTTGAGTTAACTAGGAGCCTGTTTCTCAGGAACCACTTGTGTGCTGCCCCATAGTTTTGTGTGAGGGTGGCGAAAAGATAAGTCAGTGACTTGGCACTGTGGAACAATACCAAGTCGTGTGCATAAAGTATGGACTTGGATGTGATGCTATCTGCTGGTAAGGAGTTAATAAATAGGGAAAAGAGGAATGGGCCTTGGATGGAACCCTGGGGTATACCAGTGGACACAGGCATGACCATGGAGGTGGCCCTTCCAATGGTAACTGATTGGGATCACCAAGTGATGTAACTCTGAAATCACGTAGTCGTCCCCATTGAGCAACTGAGGTTCAATAACTTGAAGAGAAGTAATGTGTGATCGACCAGGTCGAAGGCCTTAGCCAGGTCAATTCAGATGGCACCTGTGATGTTACCAATATCCATGTTTCCCAAAACATGGTTAGTGAACTGAGCCAGTGCAGACATGGCACTGTGATAGTTCCTGAAACCATGTTGGTGTGGACAGAGCAGGTTGTAATTACTGATGTGCTCTGAGAGTTTGTGATGGACCACCTTTACAAGGTGCTTGCTTAAGTGAGGCAGGATAGAGGTGGGCCTGTGGTTGTCAGAGGTCTGAGGATCCCCTGATTTGAAAATGGGGACAACCTTGGCATTTTCCATTTGGCAGGCATGACTGATGTGGTAGGGGCGAGGTTAAAGACAGTGGTCAAGGGTTTGGAGATACAAAGGGCTATGAGTTATGCTCAAGCTCTAGGTCCAAGTTGGAGGGTAGCTGTAGGCTAGTTTGTAATGGCTTATCCAGAAATTCACTGATCCTTGGTACTTCAGCCCCCTCAGGAACCTCATATATCCTAGATATTTTTGTCTTGCTGTCTCTTCCTTATCTTGGTAATTTAAGCTCCATCTGCATCTGCTGATAGTGCAGGTGGAGAAGAAGGTCTGCCATGTTTTCTTATTGGTCAGAGAGTGAGGAAGTGGTGGTTTGCAAGTCCAGAGTACTGGCCTTAAGTAAGTAAGTAAGCAAAATTGTATTTGAGACTGTCATTTTCCTGCCTGACCCCTGCCAGTGAATCCTGAGCCTCAGTTCGGAACACTAACATCTCATGCAAAGTTTTATCATTAGTCACTTCTAAAGGTGAGCTGCTGTGCTGTGACCATGGTGAAGAGGCCACATTACTTTCTGCCACTGAAGATGAAGTAGGAGTAGGTAAGGATGGAGCCTGCAATGTGTCTGTCAGTTTATGTTTTTCCTTGAACCTCTCTCATCTCGAGCTGCACTCTGTAAGTAATGTTTGACTGAATCGGCTGCTAACTGCAATTTGTAGGGTGCAACATCAGCCTGTGGTTGAGCGGATCTGCTCACTTATGCAGCCATTTCCCAGCATGATGTCACTAGAAGCCACTAAGGTTGTGGTCTGCTTGAGTTTGCAGACCCCTCAGTACCTACTGAGAGATCTTCCCACCCACCCCGCTATCCATTCCTCCCTTCTTTTTGATATTCCCCTCCCCCCAATATTCCTCCTCCTCCATGCCCACTTTCCCTTTTACTCTGTACCACCCTTTCTTGAAGCAGTCCATGGTTTTCAGGGAGACAACTTCCTCCAGCATCTCATTCCAGTTTTCCACCACCCTCAGTGAAAAAGTATCTCATCATTTCCCTCTTGAATTGTCCCCCCACCAGCTTGAGGCAGTGCTCCCTAGTGGTTCTGTTCCCACTATGGTCAAAGAGACCCTCAGGATCACTTTGTTGAAACCCTCAAGGTATTTAAATGTACTGATCATGTCACCCCTCTTTGTTCTGTCTTCCATGGAGATCTCTGAGTCTCTCCTCATATTGTGTGCCTTGTTGTCCCTGGATCATCTTGGTCACCCTTCTCTGGACTGTTTCCAGTAGGTTGGTGTCCTTCTTTAGGTAAGGGCTGCAATACTACATACTGTTCTCAGGATGCAGCTGGACTAGTGATCCGTACAGTGGCAGAATGACCTCCACTTTCCTGCTGGTTATACCTCTGGCTATATATCCCAGCATCCGATTTGCTTTGGCCTCTGCTGTCTTGCATTTTGCTGAGTGTTCAGGTCACTCGTAATGGTTACACTCAAGTCATTCTCCTCATTTGACTTGGTAAATTGCACAACCCCCAGCCAGTATTTGGCCTATGGGTTCTTTGGCATCAAGTGCATTACTTCACACTTTTTTGGCATTGAATCCCAGTTGCCAAATACCTGACCCCCTCTCCAGCTTGGCCAGGTCTCCTCTAATGTCTTGCCTCCCCTCTTCTGTGTCCACTCTCCCACAGAGCTTTGTGTTGTTGTAAACAGGCATATCTTTCCATTTATTCCATCTGCAGTGTCACTGTTGAAGATATTAAATAGCGCTAGCTCGTGCACCGAGCCCTCTGGGACTGTACTGGTAACTGGTCAGCTTCTGAGAATTCTCTCCCGATTACTGCCTTCTGACTCCTACCTTGCAGTCAGTTTTCAACTCACCTAGCCAGTTTTGCCCCTACCCACGGGTCTTCCCGCTTCCTAATTAATCTCCTGTGGGGAACAGATTCAAAGACCTTACTGAAATCTATCTACGGTATGCCCACTGCATGGCCCTTGTCCACTGCCCTGGTTTCCTAGTCAAAGAAATCAATCAGGTTGGTCTGGCAAGACCACTCTGACATAAACCCATGCTGCCTATTGTCATGGAGCCCATTTTCATCCAGATAATTTATCAGTATTTCTTTCAGTATGGTTTCCATGAACTTCCCCACCATTGAGGTCAGACTGACCAGCTGTTAGTTACCAGGGTCATCCCTTATTCCACTCTTGTGTAGGGGCACTACATGTGCTGTCCTCCAGTCCAGGGGTACTTACCCAGTCTCCAGAAAGGTGTTATACGGGTCTGCCAGGTGACCTGCCAGGACATCTGCTAACTCCCTCAGTACGCTTGGATATGTGCCAGCCATTTCCATGGACTTGTCCATCTTCATGGCCTTTAAGCCTTTCCTCACCCTGTCAATTTCAGTTTACTCATCTGTGTCTCCCCCCACATTTTCTTCCCCCTTTTTCCGCTGGGGCACTGGGCCATCCTTCTCCTTAGTGAAGATTGAACAGACATACTTATTAAGTACTTCTGCTTTCTCAACAGTACCCTTCACCCACCGCACCTCCTTTTTCAAGCTCACTATCCCATCTTTAACATCCCACTTCTCCATGATGTACTGGAAGAGGCCTCCTCCATTTTCACCATCTCTGCCAGCTGCTTCGCTTTCTTGGTCTTGGTCAGTTGTACTACTCTGCCCACCTCCCTTGCCTTAGTGCACTTCTCTTCCCTGTTCTCATTCCTCTAGGTGCGTTTATATTGTTTGAAGGCTGTCTTGTTGCTCTATACTGCCTGGGCTACCTATCTATCAAACCAGCTTGGCTTCTTGGCTCTAAATTTTTTGTTCTTCATGTTGGCACACTTGTTAGTGGCTGCCAACAGACTTTGCTTGATAATGGCCATTTTCTGGTCTACCCCCATTTCCTTCTTGATCCCAGCAAGGTGCTCTCCCAGGATCTTCCCCATGCTTCTTTAGTCTGCCCTCTTGAAGTCAAGCACCTTTGCTTTTGCCCCAGTCCTCTCTTTGCCTATGTCTGGGTGAAACCATACATTATGATGGTCACTTCCCACTATCAGTGCTTCCACCTTCACTTCTTGGACATGTGCACCATTAGACAGAACCAGGTCCTGTATAGCCCTCTCACTGATGGGCTCCAGGACACATTGTGTCAGGAACCAACTCTGGAATGTGCCCAGCAGCACCTGAGTTTTCGTACAGATGGTAGCAAGGATCTTCCAATCCACCCCAGGTAGAATGAAGTCTCCCATAATCACTACCTCCCCCCTGCTGGCCATCTTCACAGTTGTGGACCCCAGTTCCCTAATTCCTCATCCTGGTTTGGTGGCCTGTACACCACTTCTACCCTAAGCTATTTATCTTTTATTGACTGTTCCTGTACTCACAGCATCTTGGTTCTTCTCTTTTTTTTGTCTCCTTCTACTCCCTTTACAGGTTATCCAATCCCCCACGTACAGAATCACTCCCCCCTCTACCCACCTCTTTATCTTCCTGTGCAGCTTATACCCAGGGATGGAGAGGTCCCAGTCATGGTTTGGTGAGGCCCACATCTCCATGATGACAGCCACATCCACCTCTCCCTCTGCTATCAGTGAATGCAGTTATTTACTGATTGCAGAGGGAGAGGTGTGTATGGATATGCAGGCTCCTTGCATTCACAGACACTACCTTCCACCATGACTTGAGTCCCCCTTTGCCCTGGACTGCCTGTCCGTTCTTTCCAAATATGGTCCCACCCTCCTGTCCTTATTATTTTGCCTCTTGTCTGCCCTCCTTCTCTTGCCCTAATTGGGGGGAGGCCAGTTAGCCTCCTTCTGCTGGTGACTAAGGGTGTTATGACCCCTGCTGCCCCCCCATCAGTTTAAATCCAGTTCCTTGCTGATATATTCCTCGAGTCTGTCCTTCAGCACTCTTGCACCCTTCTTGTTAAGGTGTAGCCTATCTGGTGCATAAAAGTCTTTGATCTCCCACACCCTTCCCCACCCCCTATACACCCGTACCCTTTCTCTCTACACCAGCCCCTGAGCCAGACATTAAACTACTTGATCGTAGCATTTCTTGCAGTGCTGGTGATTGGTACTGGTAGCACCTACGAAAAGGCTCAAGTCCACTCCACATTACTGCAGAGCCTCATTACTTCTCTGAACCTCTCTGCAACCAGTCCTACCTCACTATCAGCCAAGTCGTTCATACCCAGGTGAATGATGATTTGTGGTGGCCTCCCCCATCCTATTCCGTGTTCCCGTCTAACCTTGGCCCCACCCACTCTGCAGTCATCCCTGGCATCTTGTACAATGCACCATTCTGTGGATAACCTTAGGTCCCATGTCTCACCATGTCACTCCCTTAACTATTGACTCCCCTAAGATTATGACCCTCTCCTCCCCACCTGCCACCTGAGTTGCCTCTCCCCTTTCCTGTTTGTCCTTCCTTAGCTGACCCCCCTCCTCCTTCTTGAACTCATTCTGATTACCTGCATGCCCCCCATATCGGCTCCCTTTTTTTCTCCTAGCCTTTCCTCCACCACTCAGCTCCTTCTCAGCCTGCCACCATCCCTTTCCATGCCCCGCTGCCACTACTCTTACCCTTACCTATCCCCTTTCTCAACCCTCTGTGTACACCTCCTTTAGTACTCTTCCCCCTTTCCTGCTGCTGGTGCCCCTTATCCCTCACACAGCTCTTTCCTCTACCCTTTGTAGTCACTGGGAGAATCTATTCCACACTGGCACCTCTGCATAGCATGGGATTCAAAGATGGGTAAGTTCTTGTATGGTGGGCAGAAAACATGCATACTGTGTGACCCTGAGAAAGACACATAACCTCCCCGGTGCTCCTGGGTCACCCCTGATAACAGGCCTTGTGCTTAGTGGGCCTTACCTGGTTACCAAATGAATAAAATAAAATAATATATATAAATTCTAGAAACATATTTTATGGACTGAAATGAAAGTTTACTGTGGCCAATAATGTCTGTGTTTCTAAACTTATCAGAGTCTTTTATACATGCGATGAAGCTGTTTTCTCCTGCCATGGTGTTGGCTTAAAACACTAGTCAAAGAGGACCTCATAAACTACCGGGAGAGTAGTGGACTCCAAAACAGTAAACAGCAAAGGTTCATGGCAAAAAAGTCTTGTCAGACAGATCTGATAGTATTCTTTGATTGGGTAACGAGGGTAGTGGATAAGGGCCATGCTATGGATTTACTCAACTTTAATTTCAGCAAGACTTTTAACTCAGTGCCTCACAAAAAGTTGCTGAAGAAGCTAGAGGATCTGGGTACAGTGAAAGACACAGTTAGATGGGTGAGAAACTGGTTGGAAGGGAGACAGCAGAGGGTTATGCTTAAGAGTCAAATCTGAAGAGAGGGAGGTCACCAGTGGAGTGCCACAAGGATCAGTCCTGGGTCCAGTCTTTTTCAATATGTTCATTAGCAACATGGGAGAAGGAATACAGGGCAAGATGTATCACTTTGCAAATGACACTAAGCTCCGTGGCAGGGTAGACAGTTAAGAGGAGGTTAGGGAGATGCAGAGAGGCTTGGTAAAAGCTAGATAGGTGATCAAAGGCTTGGCAGTTGAAATTCAATGCCAAAAAATGCAAGGTGATGCACATAGGGAACAAGAACCCAAGGACAGAGTACTGGTTTGGGTGGGGGGTAAAGCTGTGCACAACCTCTAATTCGTGGAATCATTGCTCAAGGAAAGGATTGTGGAGTACCTTAAATCCAGTGGGCAGTGGGATCCAAAGTGACATGGTTTCATGGCAGGTAGGTCTTGCCAAACAGACTTGATAGATTTCTTAGATGGGGCAACCAGAGTAGTAGATCGGGGGAGTGGTGGATGTGACCTACCAGGATTTTAGTAAGGCCTTCGACACCATCCTGCACAGAAGGCTAATAAACAAGTTGTGCATCCTGGGAGTAGAGCACAGGGTGCTGAACTGGGTTAGAAACTGGTTGAACCAGAGGACACAAAGAGTGGTAGTAAATGGAGCTCAATTAATAGGAATTGAGGTGACCAGTGGGATGCCCCAGGGTTCATTGCTGGGGTCAGTAATCTTTAATGTCTTCATAAGTGATATTGTGGAGGGGCTGGAGGGGAAGGTGTGTCTATTTGCAGATGACACAAAGATCTGCAATAGAGTCGATACTCCAGAGGGGGAGGAAAGAATGAGAAGAGACCTATGTAACAGCAGTTGTCTGAACTGTGAGCTGCGTTTTTGAACAGATGCGATAGACCTTGTGGCCTAAATCTGCTGGCACTGTTGTATGTTCATATGTAAGCTTGAGGAATGGTCAAGGGTGTGGCAGCTGAAATTTAATGCCAAAAAAAGGGCAAAATTATGCACTTGGGGCTTGGAAACCCAGGAGAAAAGTATTCAGTGGGGAGGGGATTGCTGATGTCCACCAAGCAAGAAAGGGATCTGGGGTAATTATAACAGATAACCTAAAGGTGGCCAGACAATGTGAGAAAGCAATAAGGAAGGCCAGCGGAGTGGGCAGACTGGGTAGGCCAAACGGTCCTTATCTGCCGTCAAATTCTATGTTTCTATGTTGGGATGCATAGGGAGGGGCATCTCCAGCAATAATTGGGAAGTGATGATGCCACTTTACAAATCACTGGTAAGACCTCATTTGGAATACTGCCTCCATTTCTGGAAGCCACATCTCAGAAAAGACACAAAGTGGAGGCAGTCCAGAGAGGGCTACAATGATGGTACAGGGGCTACATCAGAAGGCATACAAGGAAAGGCTAATAGACCTTGACATGTATTCGCTGGAGATGAGAAGGGGGGAGATATGATCAAGACTTTTAAATACCTCAAGGGTGTTAATAGGGTCTAGGATGGAAGCCTCTTTCAGAAAAGAGAATGCTCAAAAACAAGGGGTCATGATATGGGGCTGGAGGGAAATAGACCTGGGGAATGTAAGGAAGTACTTTTTCATGGAAAGGGTGGTGGATGCATGGAACAACCTTCTAATGGAAGTGGTAAGAGTGTAAACAGTGAAGGCATTCAAAAATGTGTGGTATAGACATAAGGGAACCCTAACGATGATGAGGAAAGGGTAAAGAAGAGATGCATGGGAGTAGGGTATATGGGCAGACTAGATGGGCCAGGCGGTCCTCATCTGCTGTCAGATTCTATGTATTTATGTATCTAAGGAAAGAGACTTAGGGGTCATGATCAGAGACTCCCTAAAATAATCAAACCAATGTAACAAGGCCTACAGTAAAGCAAACAATATGCTGAGGTGTATAGGAAAGGGTATTGACAGCAGAAGGAAGGAGGTATTACTACCTCTTTGTACATTACTGATGAAGCCCCACCTGCAGTACTGTGTCCAGTTTTGGAGTCCCCACCTAAGGAAAGATGAGGACGGGCTGGAGACAGACCAATGTAGGTGATCAAAATGATTCAGGGCCAATCTTCTGAAGATCGGGTCATGGCATTGAATGTGTACTCACTGGAGGACAGATGAGAGAGAGAGAGACAGAGAGAGAGAGATCCTGAAAGGAATGAACAAGGTAGAATGTGATGAGCTATTTAACATAAGTAGCAGATCAAGAACACGGTGGCATGAATGGAAACTGATGGGAGATTCAAGAGGGAAGTGAGAAAGTTTTATTTTACAGAAAGTGTGGTGGAGCTGTGGATCAATTTGCCACCTGATGTAATGGGTGCCAAAACTATCAGTGGTTTCTGATATAGCTGAGACAGAGTGAAGGGCTTAGTGGTTGCTCAAGGTGATAGCAGTAGGGCTGGGAGCATGGAGGTGGCTAGTGTTTTTTATTTGTTTCAATCTAGGATTACAGTACCTTTGAGCCAAGGCTCTTTTACAAAGATTCCACATCAGCATGTGTAACATTCATCATTTTTAGTTACAAACATATAATCATTGACTTACAGACATGTAATAACCAGTACAAAGACTTGAGCTATGAGCAAGACAAGGGAAGGGGAGGGGGAGTGAGGGTAGAGATTGAGGGGGAAGTAGTGCAGGGGTAAGGGGGGTATGAGAGGTGGTTGGGGCGGGGGAGGGAGATACGGGGTGGGTGAGGATGGGAGACAGTGCAGCCAGGGGCCTTGTCGAGGGAATGTGACAGGTAAGGTGCTAGGGTGCAAGACGTTGTAAGTGCTGGGTGCTAGGCATGTGCAGCTGGAATGGTGGAAATGTTAAGATGGGCAATCACAGGATACAAGCAGTGAGAGGCGCAGCTTGGACTTGAAGAGGCCGAGTGTTGGAGCAGTCACTATGTCGCTGCCAAGAGAGTTGAGCCAGTTGGATGCCCGATAGGTGAATGATATTTGTCCTTGAGTTGCGTGACATCATGGGATATGTAGTAGATGGGAATTGGATCTCCTTGTAGTGATGTTCCTATGTCTAGGCTTAAGGAGGGCACAGACACAAGGTGGGACAAGCCCCATTATAATTTTCTTGGCCGTGATGCAGGTTTGGTATTTTATGCGTTTGTCCAGTTGAAGCCATCCAGATTGGGAATAAAGGTCACATATGTGGGTGTGGCAATTGTGAGCCAGTGACGAGATGACAGGCCTTATTCAGGGAGGTCGCGATACATTTGAGAGCAGTGGTAGTTGCAGACCCATATATGATAAGACCATAGTCTATGATGCTGATGATGGAGCTTTGGACGGCCACTGATAAGTGCTTCTGGGGTTAGGTGTTTCCTATGCCGGAATAATATGCCGAACCTTGCATTGGCAGACTTTGCAACATTGCAGATATGGACGCGTATGAGAGGTGGGGATCAAGGGTGATGCCGAGGTACTTGAACAATTGTGTTTGCTCTAGGATGGCTCCTTTTCCGGTTGCAATGGAGAGGTGGAGTTGTTTGTTTTTGTTGTGGGGGCTGCAGAAGACCATAGACTTGGTGTTTTTCTGATTGAGAAGCAGTTTATGATTTAAGAACCAGGATTCGATGAGGAGAAGGCCCGCTGAAGTTTACTTTTTTATAATTGGATTGGATCAGGGTCTGAGGTAAGGATCACAGCATCATCGGCGTAGAGAATTATTTGTTTTGGGCAGCTGTCCGGTAGTGAGTGTAAGAATAGGCTGAAGATGAGGGGTCCCAGAATGGAGCCCTGGGGGACTCCCGAGTGGACCGGTCTAGGGTCCGAGAGTGTATCAGCGATTCTTACTGTTTGGGTTAGAACCCTGTATGGACAATACGTCCTGGGTTTGTTAGGGTTTATGGGCAGAGTGGATAGACCAGTGGTCTTTTTCTGCCATCATTTTCTATGTTTCTGTGTAAAATGCACTTCTTGCTGTATGTTTTCTCGGTAAAAAGATATGCCATTGATGTAAACTCAGTTATCTTGGGTTACCAGCTCTGTAGGCGTATGATGTCTTCTCCACACCAAAGAAACGTGCACCTTCAGTACTTCAGTGCAGCACATATGTGGGCAGGATAGTAAGCAGAAGACCAGGGGTTTTAGTCTTGGTTCAGACCTTATGTATTGCAGTTACATACTTGCTGAACTTTCTGTAGCTGCTAAGGTGCTTAGCACACTCTTTGAAGCCTGTATATTTAGCAACCACTTGTTGGCTTAGCAGGCAGTTCTCTGCCCACCATACCAGAACATACCCCGTTTGAATCTTATACTATGTAGAAAAAATACAAGTATAATGGATAATGAACTGACTAAAAATGATCACACTACTGCAATAGCACCGTTAATGGAGCATTCAGAAAGCTAAGCACTCAACTAATTTAAATATTTGAAAGTTGAATTCTTTCTCCAAGTTGAGCTTAGGTTGATAAAATGCATTTTAAAATGGAAGGTCTTTTTCTAAGTTGAACCTGAACTTTTTCCATTTTGATGTTTCTCTCCAGCTGGTGCGGATATAACCTGTTCACAGGGATATACCCATGTCAGGCTGAACCTCGCCGCCCTTTAGACAGCTACAAGGTTTTTCTCCCTCAGTGTTTGGCTTGTCCCACCATCCCTGGTAGGAACGTAGGCCTGTGTCAGCATCCCACAGTTGTAGCTTCCTTGTGTGGCCAGAGAAAGCTTGCTGGCCTAGCCTCAGGGGTGTTGCGGTGGCAGAGTCTGCCACCACCCCTCCCCAACTGAGATGCACTGCCGAGCAGCATCTCTCTCAGCCATGGTCTACCTCCCAACAAGACTTCCCAGGCTCACTTCCGATCCTAGATTGTCAGCATAGCAGTCCAACATGCTGTTCCTGAGCCACCAGGGCGGTCCTAACTTGTGATAAAGATAGATAGATAGATATAGATATAGATATAGATATAGATATAGATATAGATATAGATATAGATATATATTCCTGCTGGGATTACCCAGTCATCTGCTCCATATGTTATGAATTAGCCTTGATTTCTCACTGTCTATAATCAGCCTGAGCTCTATGGTGCAGTGGGTCTGTCAGTCACCTATGTATCTGAAAATGAGGGTTTGAATCTTGGCAGGCATTGACTGTTTTAATATTGAAAGGTATTGAAAGTAAGAGACAAGAGTTTGAACCCTAATAGTATTTGTTTCAGTATCACATGAGTGATGATTCATAGTGAAATGGAGTTGAAATAGTTAATTTGCCTGAGTTATGACCGTGCATTTGTGCAGGGAGGAAATGTTTCTGTCAGGAAAACATTGTGGTACATTTCTGCTGAGAGTGAGCAGGAGGTGAATGTCAACTGGGCTCAGAAAACAAACGTTCAAACCCCAGGAAATCTAACTGTATTCTGACGAATGCAGTATGGGCTCACCATAGGACTGCCTCTAAGCCAAAATGGTTAATAGAACCTATGCAAATTATGGAATGCTAGGCTCAAGCTTGGTTTTCAAACCACTGTCCCTGGTTACAGTTCTTGAGCCATTAGATTCTTTAATTCGCTTGCCTCAGTAAGATGTCTACGGAGAGCTCTCCTTCATTCCATTGAAAATATTTATTTTCTCTGTTTTTTACTAAGTACTGTTTGTTTATTTTTGGAATTTGAAGCGCTGTCCTTGGTATAAATTAGAATTAGTTAGATTTAGTTGTTTTTGGGTAAGCTGTTTGGTTTCCTTTAATTTCTGGAGTAAATTTCAGTGTAATTTAAGTTTCTAGGGACATGGATATGTTGTTCATCCACACTGTCTGGTAGGTTCTTTGCCGCTTTAAATCTTGCTGGAAGGTCTTCAAGCTGGCTCCTCCCACCCACCCAGGTGGCAAAACTCTTGGCTCCGCCCCATGATGCCAGATCTTCCTTAGCGCTTGGAAGCTCAGGTTCCCTCCTTAACGCTCTGCGTAGAGACTGGATCCTAATTCTTTGGTTCGCCCGAAACTCGTTTTAAAATTTTCAAGACTTCGGTCAAGTTTTTCCCTCGCAGCTGCGATGGACAACTCGATTCCCAGATTCCGATGGTGCCCTTGCGGGCAGTAGATGTCCAGAATGGACCCGCACTCCACATGAGTCTACTGCCTCGGCCTAGAGCACAACCTGCAGGCCTGAGAATTGTGCCGTTCGTTTTCGACCAATGTCCTGGAGGACCACGCTGCCCGGTTACAACTTGGGTGTCCCGAGAAGCGCTACCCGCCAGTAAAGTCCAAGGAGTCTGCTGGGCGGTGACTGCGGTGGCTGGCCTCGGCTGAGCAGCTCAAGCAGATGATCACCTCGAGGAGGAGGCGCCCAGGCTGCATCTTCCTTCTCCTCGGCCGCGCATTTATCCCGCCTCTTTGGGTACCTCATATTCAGCTTGCTCAGGAGCTTTGCCAATCCTTTCCAGGGGAGAGGGGCCATCGACATTCCTCTCAGTCCAAAAAGAGGATTCAAGGGTAAGTCCCATCATTGGCGTCAGGGAGCGTGGAAAGGTCCCCTTCCCCAGATGGTCGACTGCCCACTTCGGGTCGAGGTTAGTGTTAAGGCTGCTGGCTTCACAGTGTCCCCGTCAGGCCAGCCGGCCAAGACACCTGTCAATGCGGTCAAGATTTTTCTCGACCCATCGGATGGGTTGTCGACTGGTGAAGCCAACAACCCTTCTTCGCTGGTTCCCCCGGTGGAGTCTGAGGAGTTGCCTGCACCTCCAGTGCAGCAGTCCCCGGTTAAGGTGTCCGAGCCAAGGGGAGAGCGGGTGTCCCCCGCTCCTTCCCGGGCCCACTCTCGGAAGCACCGAGGGTCTCGGTCTCAGTCTCGGACATCCTCTCAGTCCAGCCGATCCCGCCAACATTGGCAGTCTCGGTCTCGGCACTGAGGTAAGCGGCATCGCCACTCGTCCTCCTCCTCCTCGAAAGAGAAGAGGCTTCGGCGCAAATTGCATCGATGCTATGAGGACCTGATATGGCAGCAGTTGCTTTTGTCTGGGAGCAAGTCGACGCTGTCCCCGGCCATTAAGTGGCTGTCACCCAAATGGCCGAAACAACTCCTCGCTACAGTCGAGGTGCCCAAGTCTTGGCCGGTTGTTCGGCCGAAACCTGCTGCCCCACCGATTGTGGTGGAACCTCCGCCTCCACAACCGAAAACGGGGGCACCGACCAAGGACTCTCGGTCGGCTCAAGGCCTGCCCCACAGGTTGTCGGTCACCCTCACTCCCGACCGTCCTCAGCAGGTGGAGGGTGGATCAGGTCCTAGGCAGCTCTTTGCGGACTCCTCGGAGTCCGACGATGACTCCTCCCTGTTCTCCAGGCCAGTTGACCTGGAGTCCTCTGGGGGCCAGTCACTGGACGAAAGCCCATCGTCCTTCTTGGGTTTGCTTTGGCTCATCTCAGAGTCCACCGGGATGCAGCTTGAGCCCGTATCCAAATGAGCCAAGTATCCCCTGATGGAGATACTGGACTGAGGGGATTCACCCACGGAGGCCTTTCCGGTGGCTGAGGCCATTGTTGGCCCATCCTTGGAGCTTTGGCAGCAGCCTGCTTCCTGCCCTGTGCCCTCGGCCAGGATGGCCAGGAAGTATGCGGTCCCTACCGGCTCTTTGCCCGGGTTTTCAGAGCACCCCTCTGCCAAGGGGTTAGTCACTGACAGCGTTTTTCGGCGTTCCAGAAATGCCAGGGACATGGACAAGCCCCCCGACAAGGAGTCCAAAAAGCTGGACTACGCCGGGTGCAAAGTCTATGCTGCGTCCTCCCTTGGCCTCCATCAGGCCAGCTCAGCCATGCTGATGGCACACTTTTCCCACACCCTCATGGGCTGCCTGGATGAGGTGATCCCTCATCTCCCGGCCGACCTGCAGACCACAGTCTGGCAGGTTCGGGACCAGGGTAGGGCGGTGGTGAAGCAGCAGCTCCAGACAGCTCTAGACATAGGAGACTCCTGTGCCAGATCGGTTGCGGCCGTGGTGGTCATGCGCCACAGAGCATGGCTGAGGATATCCACCTTCACGGCGGATACCCAGCACAAATTGGCAGACGTCCCCTTCTTGGGGACCGACCTCTTCGGCCCTGGAGTGGAAGGTCACCTCCAGTGGATCGAGAAGTCCAGTGCCACTCTGGACTCTGTCACCTCTGCCCAGAAGGACAAAGGCCACCGACAGCAGCAGCACAAGTCCTTTCGTCGTCCTGCGCCTGTGGCACATCTGGTCCAACAGCACCAACACCAGGGCCAGCAGGCTCACACTTGGCATCCCAAACCCAAGCCCGTGGCTTCCTCGAACAGGAAGCAGGGAGATAAAGGCCCAGGAGGTCCCTCGGCCGGTCCCTCCTCCAAGCCGGCCCAGTGATGGGTTGAGGGGTGTCGCCCCAGCCTCGTCACTCCTCCCTGGGTGCCCCCCATGGGTGGACAGCTCCGCCACTTCCTTTCTGCCTGGTCCGCTATCACCACAGACTGCTGGGTGTTGGAGGTGGTAGGAAAGAGTCTGCCTCTGGAGTTCGAGCAGGCCCCACCCTTCCGAGCCGTCTCCCCTCGGGGGGGGCCACGGGGTCCGCAGCCTCGCTATCGGTCCGCCGAGCAGATATTGCCCTGCTTCTTGAAAAAGAGGTGATCAGGAGGGTGGCAGATCCTCCTCTAGACCCAGGGTTTGTGTCCAGGTATTTCCTGGTCCCAAAACGGACAGGGGGCTGGTGCCTGATTCTCGACCTCCACAACCTGAACAAGTTCCTAAGGTCTCGGACCTTCAGGATGGTTACTCTGGCTCAGATAATCCCATCCTTGGAACGAGGCACGTGGATTTGTTCCCTGGACTTTCAGGATGCGTTCTTTCACGTCCCAATGTGTCCATCCTATCAGAGATTCCTCTGCTTCAGAGTGGAGGGATCCCTTTACGAGTTGCAGGCCATACCCTTCGGCCTCTCCATAGCTCCCAGGGTCTTCACCAAATGCATGGCAGTGGTGACAGCATTCCTGCAGCGATGAAGGGTCTGGGTGTACCCCTACCTGGATGACTGGCTGATTGCAGCCCCCTCCAGAGCGGAGGTGGAGCGGTCCAGAGATTTGGCCCTCCAGGTTTGCTCTCAGATTGGCCTCCTCATTAACGAGGCCAAGTCGGAACTCATGCCAAAGCAGGTGATACAATTCATCGGGGCAGAGCTTGACTCTTCAAGCCAGAGCACGGCTCCCAGTGGACAGGGCCAAGGTTCTTTCCTCCTTTGCCCAATCATTTCACGTTGGGCAATCGTGCCCTGCCCAGGACTTCCTGTGCCTCCTGGGCCTCATGGCGGCCTGTACCGGCGTGGTCTGTTGGGCCCACTGGTACATGCATCCCCTTCAATGGGGACTGGCCACCCAGTGGTCACAGCACTTCGATCTGCTGGATCAGCTAGTGACAGTGACCCAGGGGATGTGGAACGCTCTCCAGTGGTGGACCATTCCAGCACATCTGCAGGAGGGCATCCTGTTCGTCCGCCCCGAGCCGACGGTCTCTCTATCGACCGATGCCTCTCTGATGGGTTGGGGTGCCCATCTGGGGAAGCACAGAGTGCATGGCCTCTGGTCCCTTTGGGAGTCCCGATGCCATATCAACTTGCTGGAGCTTCGAGCGGTTCGCCTAGTCCTCATCGCCTTCACTCCGTTTCTACGGGGCCAAGTGGTTCAGGTCCAGACGGACAATACCACGACCATGTACTACCTAAACCACCAGGGCGGGATGCGCTCCATGCCTTTTTGCAGGGAAGCTCTCTGCATATGGTCTCTCATGCGCAGCCTGGAGGCGGATCTCCTCGCCATTCACGTGGCAGGAGCCTCCAACACCCTGGCAGATACCCTAAGCTGGATAAGGGCTGCGTCTCATGAGTGGTCTCTCCTGCCGGAGGTAGTACAAGATCTCTTCTCCCTCTGGGGCATGCCTCAGGCGGACCTCTTTGCCTCCAGGGAGAATGCGAAGCTGAGACTGTTTTATGCCTGCCCCCCTCAGCAGGGCTCGCTGCAGGGGGATGCCTTCTTGAGGCCGTGGACCCCGGGCCTCTTCTACGCCTTTCCCCCATTTCCCTTAATCCACAAGGTGCTTTTCAAGGCAAAGAGGGACAAGGCGCAGGTGATTCTGGTAGCCCCAGACTGGCCCCGCCAGTTCTGGTATCCAGATCTCCTCAGTCTCAGCTCCAGGCTCCCGAGGTGGCTCCCAGCCTGCACGGACCTGATCTCAGTCAATCAGGGGAAGGTATTCCATCCGGACCTTCAATCCCTGCACCTGACGGCCTGGTTTCTAAGGGCTAGAGTTCCAGGCCTTGGGTCTTTCTGACGAGGTCCTCAGCGTCGTTGAGGCGTCCCATAAAGAGTCGACCAGGAAATGCTACGCCTTCAAATGGAAGAGATTCTCCAGTTGGTGTCAGGGCAAGGGCCTAGACCCTTCCTCCTGTTCCTTGGCAAGCATTCTGGACTATCTGTGATCCCTTTCTCAGCTAGGGCTTCGCCGACTACCCTTCAGGTAGCACTTAGAAGCCATTCTGCCACCGGGCGGGTCAAAGGTCGGTGAAGCAGGAGAAGGTGGTCGGGTGCTTTTTCAAAGGCCTGGATCACATATCCCCTCCAGTGCGAGAGCCTCCACCTCCGTGGGATCTACTGCTGGTATTGGCTAAGCTCATGGGCAGGCCATTCGAACCGATGCACAGGTGTGACATCTCTCACCTGTCGTGGAAGACCTTCTTGATGGCTATCACATCAGCCAGAAGGATGGGAGAGCTCCAGGTGCTTTCCATCGAGTCTTCTTATCCAGTCTTCCACAGGGACAAGGTTGTCCTGCGTCCCCCCCGAAATTCCTTTCGAAGGTGGTGTCAGAGTTTCACCTTAACCAGGTGTTGACTCTGCCGGTGTTTTACCCCAATCACACCTCGGAGGCCAAATATAGGCTCCATACTTTAGACCCTAGAAGAGCACTCGCTTATTATAAGGAGTGGATGGCTGAAGTTCGAGGAGAGGTTCGCCAGCTGTTTGTCACCTACGCTGAAGCCGCACCTGGCAGACCTGCAGCCAAGCAGATGATAGGCAGGTGGGTCGCCTCCTGCATAGGTCTCTGCTATAGGTTGGTGGGCATGGAGCCTCCCAGAGGGATAAGAGCTCATTCTACCCGCCATACCGCTGCATCGGTGGCTGCTTCCAGGGACGACCCTATCCAGGACATCTGCAGGGCTGCTACCTGGAAGTCAGCACACATCTTCATCACCCATTACCACATCGACCTTGAGTCATGCCGGGATGCTGGTTTTGGGGCCTCGGTTCTCCAGTCTCTATTTCCCAAGTATGGGGTGTGCGCCTTGCCTCCCTCTTCCCAGAGAACTGCTAGGAGTCTGCCAGACAGTGTGGATGAACAACATATCCATGTCCCTAGAAATGCAGGTTACTCACCTGTAACAGGAGTTCTAGGAATGGTATATGTTGTTCATCCACACGACCCACCCGACCTCCCCGGCTTCAACGCACAACCTGGCTTCCAGCAGGCTAGATCTGGTGTCATGGGGCGGAGCCAAGAGTTTTACCACCCGGGTGGGTGGAAGGAGCCAGCTTGAAGACCTTCCGGCAAGATTTAAAGCGGCAAGGAACCTGCCAGACAGTGTGGATGAACAACATATACCATTCCTAGAACTCCTGTTACTGGTGAGTAACCTGTATTTTTCCAGCTCAGGAAGTAATTCGGTTATAATTCTTATTGTTTTACCAGGGTAACTCCTGGTTATTTATCAGTTGGAATTAACCAAAGGAAAAAAAAAGGACAGTTTTTTTTTCTTTTCTGGTTATGTCACAGAAAACCAGGAAAAGAATGGGACCTACAGGCTTTCAGCATTGCACTGAGTGCGGGGAACCGTTTGCTAAAGCTGACCCACATTTAATCTGTGTATTCTGTCTTGGGTTTGAACACCTTAAGACAGACAGTGACATCTGTAAGAATTTTCCACAGTCAGTGGTTGAGAGGCGATTAAAAAGACTGCAGAAAAAAAAGGACTGAAAAGGCAGCTGACCCAGCCATAGATAAATTAGTTCCTCCTCAGAAAGAATTGGAGGAGCTGCCCCCTGGACTGGGCAAAGGCTCTTCAGGAAAAAAATGTACCACTGATAATGCCGCTGAACTGGCTGTTGTGGGCAAAAAGAAAAGAAAAATATACTTGACAGGAACCACAACCAAAGAAGGCTGCAGCTCCTACTGCTGAAGAAATCACAAACGCGATTAGAATTATCCAATCTCTGCAGTCCGGAAGCCCGGTTCCAGTTGAAAAAAATTACCATTTACAATGGTCCAAACCCCAGGTTAAATCCAGGTTCCCAGTTCACTGGACCACAGTTGTGACCGCTATGGGGAAGAAGAGGAGGAGGAGGAAGAAGAAGAGGAGGATGAGGATTTTGGAGAGCCCATTGAACTGGACATCTCCCCGGATCCTCACAGCCCTGACTCCCCTGATAATGGAACTGAGGACTTTACCTCTTACTACTCTTTTATGAAACAAGTGGCTCATACCCTTGATCTCCCCTCTTAGGAGTCAACTAAGGATGAGGAGGACTGTAGAGAGATGATGGATGTTCCAGCATCAAAAAGATTGCTGCTTCCAATCCACAAATCCCTCAAGAAACAAACCCTAGAAGTTTTGCAGACACCCACCTTGACCTCAATTTCAAGTTGATGCTTTGGCATCAACTTGAAACTGAGGACAAGACCCTGCCCCACCACCTCAAGGACCCACTTGTCTGTGGTGATATACTTCCTCCTCTAGCAAAGCTGTCTTCAAACCCTCTACCCCATCAGAAACAACTTTGATAGAGGAGGAAGTATCCAGTCTTCTGTCAAAGAGCAGTAGAGCCAGTTCCCTAAGCCCAAAAGGGAAAAGGCTTGTACTCAAGATATTTCCTCGCAGTAAAGAAAACAGGAGTGGTGGCTCATTCTGGATCTCAGACATCTAAACAGACACTTGTTAAAGCCAAAATTCAAGATGGTGACTCCGACTACTATCCTGTCAACTCTAAGGCCAACTCTAAGGCAAGGAGACTGGCTGGCATACCTGGACCTAAAGGATGCCTACTTTCACATTCTTATCTGGCAATCCCATAGAAAGTACCTCAGGTTCAGATTGCCACCAGGCCATTATCAGTTCAGGCCAATGCCCTTTGGACTGACCTCTGCCCCAAGGGTGTTCACAAAATGTCTGGCTGTGGTCGTTGCACACCTAAGGAGGCAGGGGGTAATAGTATTCCCCTTTTTGGATGACTAGCTAATGGTAGGTCAGTCACATCATCAAGTCAAGGAATCACGGGCACTCGCACAGGACACCCTGCAGTCTCTGGGGTTCCTGGTGAGTCAAAAGAAAGCCAGTACTGGAACCATTCCAGCTCCTGGAATGGTTCCAGCAATTCATGGGAGCTGAGCTGGACACTCAAAAAGGAAGGGCTTTCCTCCCTCAGGGAAGAGTGGACAGCCTGGTGCAGGTGGTCAGCTCCTTTAAGCTGCATGCCCCAAGGCCGGCGAGGCATTTTCTGCAGCTGCTAGACTACATGGCAGTATCCACAGCAGCAGTGTCAGGGGCCAGATTCCAAATGAGGGACATTCAGTTCCACCACAGAGCTCACCATCTTCAAAAAAAGAGACTCACTGTCAAAGCTAGTGCCTGTTACAGCAGCATTCCTTCAAGCACTGCAGTGGTAGCAAGACAAGGCCAACCTTCTTACAAGGGGGTACCATTCTTGCAGCAATCCCCTTCACTGGTACTAACCACAGATGCATCACTCCTGGGCTGGGAGGGACACATCTGGGGGAGCACACAACACATGGCAAGAAAAGGAGTCACTTTTGTACATCAACCTCTTGGCACTTAGGGCAGTCCTTCTGGACATTCAGTCCTTCGCCAGCCTAGTAAAGGGCAAGGTGGTGCAGGTCAGGACAGACAATGCAACCACCATGTACTACATAAACAAACAAGGGGGCACAAGGTCAACCCCACTATGCACAGAGGCCATGAAAATCTGGAGCCTGGCATATTCTCTGGAAGTCCCTCTCTCAGCAATCCATCTTCCAGGAAGGGACAATGTCCTAGCAGATGCCCTCAGCAGAATAAATCAGGACCAACATGAGTGGTCCCTGAACAAGCAGGTCCTGAAGTTTGTCTTCAGGAGATGACACCCCAGAAGTGGACCTCTTCGCAGCGCCTAACAATCATCAGCTACCACAGTTTTGCTGCAGACCTCCTGTCAAGTGTACAGTCCCTCTGGACGCACTGCTCTTGGATTGGACAGGGAGGTTCCTGTATGCCTTTCCTCCCTTACCCTTGCTGCTGAGGGTACTGAACAAGCTCAGGTCCCAGCCAGCAACAATGATTCTCATTGCCCCAAACTGGACCAGGTAGCCCTAGTATTCACTAATCCTATCCATGTCAGTAGCCAGGCCAATCAGCCTCCCCAGGAGGCACAACCTACTGACCTCTTCCCAGAGCTGGATCATGTTCCCCAACCTTCAGTTCCTCGGGCTTAAGGCCTGGCTTTTGAGGACCTAGAGTATGCAAACTTGCAACTGTCAGAAGGGGTGATGGAGATGCTCAGGGTATCTAGAAAACCATCTACTAGAAAAACCTATTCTTCCAAATGGAGGAGGTTTTCCATTTGGTGTCAGGGAAGGGATATAGACCATAACCAGGCCAGTTTGCCAGTGGTCTTGGAATACTTAACCCATCTCCATTCTCTTGGCTTAAGGGCCTCTACCCTTAAGGTACACCTGGCAGCTATTTCATTCTGTCATTTGGGCAAGGGGCTGTCCTTAGCCTCCAATCCAGTGTTCAGAAAGTTTTTCAAGGAGTTACTACATTTTCATCCCCCACACAGAGAGTGCCTACACCCATGTGGGATCTTAATATATGTATTGCCCAGCTCATGCAGCCCCCCTTTGAGCCCATATCCTCTGCAGACCTCAAATACGTGACTAGGAAAACAGTGTTCCTAGTGGCCATTACCTCAACTAGGAGGATTAGTGAGCTCCAGGCTCTATCTACAGAGCCTGGCTACATTGCTGTCCATAAAGACAAAGTCATTCTGAGGATTAATGGGAAATTTCTGTCCAAGGTAGTATCAGAGTTCCACCTTAGTCAGTCCATCACATTGCCTGTCTTCTTCACTGACCATTCCACTTCAGGAGAACATAGATTGCATAACTTAGATGTAAAAAGAGCTATCAAATACTACCTGGATCACACAAAGGGTCACAGGCAGGACCATGCTTAGCTCTTCCTCACCTATGGAGAAGTGGGGAAAGGGAAACTGGCCACTAAAAGATCCATTGCAAGATGGATTGTTGCTTGCATCCAATTCTGCTACAGCAAAGTGGGCAAACTGCCACCCACAGACCTCGGGCCCATTTGATGAGGGGTACAGCTGCTTCCTTAGCAGCTGCTAGGGATATTCCTTTGGTAGAAGTCTGTAAATCAACTACCTGGAAAACTGTCCACACGTTTATTAAGCATTACTGCTTGGATGTTCAGGCCAACGGGGATGCCAAGTATGACACAGCAGTCCTGCAAAGCCTGTTTCCTAAGGTACGCTTGAGTAGTCTGCATTAGTCAGAATACAGTAAGATTTCTTGGGGTTTGAAGAAAAAATTACTTACCATAGTAATCTTGTTTCTTCCAAGGGAATCTTACTGTATTCTGAGCTCCCTCCCTACCTCCCCTGCTAAGAACCTGTGGGTCGCTGCACTCCAGCTGTATAAATACTGTGCAAACATGTGGGTATTGAGTTTTTTCTTGGGCATGAGTGACTTGAGTGTTTGAGGTGCCAGTCTGATGGTTTGGGGAGTGGTAATTAATAAAGAGGTAGGGGTTTAGTTTTTTAAGTAGTAGTGTTAGTATAACTAGATAGTTCACTACTCACGCTTCATAAGAATCTGATGGTTGAAGAACTATAACCAGGGACAGTGGTTTGAAAACCGAGCTCGAGCCTAGCATTCCATCATTTGCATAGGTTCTATTAACCATTTTGGCTCCAGGGCAGTCCTGTGGTGAGACCATACTGCATTAGTCGGAATACAGTAAGATTCCCTTGGAAGAAAAAAGATCACTATGGTAAGTAATTTTTTCTTCATGTTCTAGTAGCACATAATTTTCTTCTGTTAGTGTTTTTATTAATTGAAATAATGACAATTTTTAGGGTGTTATGTTCATTTTAAAATAGTTTGGATAAGGAAAGCAACTATATTTCTCACATACACAGCATCCTGCAATGGCTCACCATCAATTAAAAGTGCTCCTCTATCGAGGGGTACAAATAACAGCCTGAACCATCCACTACTACAGTGACAATGAAGACTCAAAAGGATACAAGCCAAAGCAAGTCCAAGGGTAAATAAATACTGTACGATTGATAACTACAGGAGAAAATGTTGCCTGCTAAGTAGAAAAGCTAATACACAGTAGGGGGGGATTTTCAAAAGGACTGGACACAGACCCAAATCCATGCTACTTCTGTGTTTTTTTTTCTCGTGTCCAGGCAGCCCTGTTGCTATTTTCAGAAGTAGCATCCATTTACAACAAAAAGTCACAATTTGTGGCAAAAACTGGATGCAATTGCATCCATGTTTGGATGCAAACTTTGGATGCTGTTATGCCATCTAATAGATGGTCTAACAGATTTGGACGCATGTCTGATTTAAAAATAGCAGCAGACACATCCTAGGTGGATGACTTTGAAAATCCCACTTTACAACTTAAAAGTTTATAACCTAATACAAATATTATAGTTATTTATAGGTAATTATAGTAAAAATATTTTGTCACTGATATTTTGCAGTTAACTGTGAGGCTGAGGGTTCAGTTTGATCTATTTTTAGAGCTGAGCACCCCTGTTTGTTGACAGCTAACTGATTTGCATGGCTAATTTTCAAGTATTACAATATTTCCAAAACTAGAAAAAAAGACATTAAATCTGATTTTAAAAAAAAAAAAAAAAGTACAATGTACAAAAACAGCCAAGTTAGAGAAAAGGTCAGTTATACTGTACAAGGATGTAATATCTGAAAGAGGAAGAGTGCTAAGTTAGATAAAACACACATTTACGTAAATGTGTGATACTTTAATAGGAACATTGAAAGCATCTGTGATGGGAGAAGCTTAGACAGTCTATTAAGGTCTATTCCTTCTTTTAATCTAAAGCCACTATGCTTATTCACTGCATTAGTGAGATAAATGGCTAACTAATGTCTATTCCCTCCAGTTCTAGAAAATGTACAAGTTACAAATAAAAAAAAAAAAAAAAAAATACTGGCATTGTAATTTAGGCACTACTGACCATGACTTGGCCCCCAAAAGCTTTGGGGTGGAGTGGCTTGTTTATTAAGTATGTAGACAGATAGATAGACAGACAGATAGCATATTTTCTTGAACTGGAGGGCACAGGCATTAAACATTCCTCTCACAGCAAAAATGGACACTAGCTGTGGATTAAGAGAATGGGCAGCTCTTAAGCTGTCCAAGCTTCTCCCATTAAAAATGCTGTTTATGAGCCTAGTAAATATTTGGGGCTCCTGTGGGTGGTGGTACTCCAGGGCATGCAAGGTTTTCTGTGCTGCCACCTACCATACCTGGTGCAGAGGACCATGCCATGACCCCGATATATGGCACAACCACCAATGTTGTTTTCCCCTCACCCCCTACCTTGCGGCTGATTGCCGGCCATGTCAGTATTTAATCAGAAGCCTTCCCTGGTGGTTCGGTAGCCTAATTCATCCTTATGGTTAATTAAATTAATCTCTGATGTTCAATTAGTCCCCTTCCCTAGCCCAATTTCCATAATTTGCACCATTCAACAGCACTGTGCACTGCCTAAAATCCTTCTGCCTGCCAGAACGGACATTGTGGCTCACAAGACAGCAACCCCTTTTAGAACCACTTTCAACATTCCTTCTGTGGCTGGGGTTGCTGTTTGTTATGACCGGGGTGGGGGGGAGTGAAGACACTGTGCATAACACAGTGCCTCAATGCATACCGATGTCATCATTAATTAGGATTTCTCTAGCCCCTTTCTCTTTCCCTGTGTTGCTGTACTGACTAATGCAGGAAAGCAGTTGCAACCCCTTTTTGTATAGAATAAAGGGGTGCCGTATAGTACTGTGGCATAAATGTGTCGTTATGACCACTTTATGGCACAAATATCAACTGTGTATGAGGCCCCAGACATTTACATGCTGTAAATGTCCCTTTCCTCTACCTTGGCTTTTTTCCTACTTTATATATATAGTATCACATATTTGTAATGGATGACCTTTATTCTTACTTGGCTGTTTTTACATATCGTAAAAGATTTGAGATCAGACAGCACTTCTTATTTTTTGTTTTGAAAATATTGCAATACTTATTTTTTTTCTTTTTTAATAAAAATTTAATTCAGATGGCACCCTTTATGGGTGTATCTCAGCACAATGGCCAAGATGGCTGTTGTCAGTAGAGTTTTAACATATATTGTAGTGAGAATGAACATAACCAAATTGATCCAGACCTTTCGAATGTAAATGCCTACCTGAAGTATGCAGCCTTCTTGATTGCAGACTGAAACTGGAATAGCAAGTGCCAGTTATAGTAAAAAAATTCTGGTCAGAGCCGATATGGCTGTGCAGAGCTTTTACGAGTGTTTCTGTAGTAAAAAAAAAAAAAAAAAAAGAAACAGGTTGCAGGGAGATATAGCAGCGAAAGCTCCAGTAAAACATTAATCTGAGCTCTCGCCGCACCGAATCAGCCATACACCATATCAGATCAGCCATATGGAAGATGGCTAATGTGACATAACTGTGCATGCGTGATCTTCGCGCATGCGTAGTTGGCTTTGGTGGCCATCTTGGGTACAGCGCAGTCAGTTCCAGAATAATGGCACAAAAAATAGTGCCTCCCGAAGGGGGTGTGTGTTTTTATGGCCTACGGAGGGGAAGGGCCATAGAAACATACAGGAGTGGAACTGTGCCCCTGTATTGTGGAAGCACTCTGGAGCACTGTCCAGTCACAGGTTTCCACAGTGCTAGAATACATGTAATGATGGCAATACATCTGCAGAGTTCCACCCATGCAGCCGTCAAAATGGTTTCTTTCATCTAACATTTTCAGGTGCATCTGGTGCTTTAACCTGAGGAACTTGCAGCAGTGTTACTAAACATACACTTGATCCCACATAAATTTGACTGTTGCAAACTGCATCATAAAATTCATTGATTGCTTGCAGGTGTTGCTAGGCTACTTTCTGATGGTCACAGAATTTAACACATTTGCATAGTTCTACCAAAACTACAGCAGCTGCCTGTTGAGGGATCAGGTTTACGGTCCTGGTGCTTACCTTTAATGCCCTGATCAGAGCAGGTCTGCTTTACCTGGCTGATATTCTGGAGGGGTATACTGCTTACAGAATTGTCAGATAAGGTGATTTCATCTACATGAGAAGCCCACCGCTTATTTAATCCTCAATTATCATATTCACTGGCTATCAGATAACTTTCCCTGTACCAGCCATCCTCTATGTTAATTCCTACATTTATCCACCACCATCAGTGTCTACCATCTGCCAAAGTCAAACATGGCGCATTATCATTTTTCTCAGTGTTAATCACCCTCCATTATAAAATGGGTAGGGAATGTCCTGCATCGTGATTGGTCATTAACTATGCATTAGAAATGTGTAATGCACAGCTGAAAACAAGTACTGCCAACCTGGACACACGACAGTAAAGAAACCCTTGAGCCAACATAGAATAAAAAAATAGAATAAAAAAAAAAAAGATCAGCCTCGATTTTTTTTTTCCCCACTTAGTGAACCATGATACCCCACCAACCAGTCAGCTCTCAGCTAGCCACTCAGAAGCTGTAGCACAGTGCTCTGAATTAAATAAATAACAGGCAAAAGAGATGAGATGCTGCAGATAATCAACATTTGTTTCCCTTACTTTAAAAGTGAAATTACATGACTGTGGCTCTGTTGGAAAACTCATGTCCACTCGCTCAACCGCTCTCAGCACCTCACAGTAAATCTTCAATGCTCGCACACATGCTCTAACCCCAACACCCCCTATAAATGCAGTTAATGTGCTCTGCAGGGCCTGATTAAGGCAACCTGGGGTCCCAGGCCTAAGAGAACTCTGGGCACTCCCTTACTGCAACCATGCCCCTTCACCATGAAGGGACCCTCTCACAGACTCCAAGGCACCTTGGGAATCCTTTTACATGCAAACTGCATCCCAAGTAGAGATGCGGTGAATTTAAAATCAGCCTGCGAAGTGGCCACTTCGTGTTGACACTTTGCTACATGGAGTGCCCCATAGGAAAGGCTCACTTCGCCTTGTTATTATTACTTTGCATTGTCATTCCACCTTAAATGTGAAGTAAGGCAGAGTGACAACAATATTGGCAGCACCCCACCCACACAGTCACCAGAATTAATATGCGTCCCCAAAGTGCTGCTATCTTGTGTCCAGAAAACTTCCCAGTGCTGACTAAGTGAAATGAGAGCATGACAAGAAATGCAAAGTCTCTCAGAATTAATGGCGCACTCAGTCATGCATGCAGTGGTCACACACAGAGTCACCAGAATTAATGCGCATCCCAAAATGCTACTGTCTTGTGTCCAGAAAATTCCCCAGTGCTGACAAAGTGAAATGAGAGTGTAACAAGAAATACAGTCTCCCAGAATTAATGGTGCACTGCAAACGCACAGACAGATTAAGATTGCACTGCACACTCAAGGGATGCATACAAAAAGGCACAACAATACCTAACCAGTGCTCACAAGTCACAAATCCAAATCTGGAAAGGAATACATTTTGCCAGTTGGGGGATTAGTACATGTCAGTAACAATCCACTACCAGTAAAGATACCACAAAGCAGTATCAAAAAATGTAAGCAGGTGTGGTGGAGAGCAGGTTCACACTGCTGCAATTACTCTGTGGCACAATAAAAGGTGTCTGATTTAATGGCACGCATCACACGCACACACACACACACACACACACACACACACACACACACACACACACACACACACACACTACAAGTAATGCGTAGCAAATTGAAAAACTTTAGTAATATGTAAAATGCTTCAAACAGACAAATTATGTATAGTGTTGCACCACAACAATCAGCAAAAAAAGTCAAGAATTACTGAAAATATTAGTGTGTACATTGACAATTATACAAAAAAAATAACCAAAACAGAGATTGCCTTTTTCTCCCCCAGTTAATCTACCTACAGCACAGATAAGCCCCTCCCCCAAAGCACACTTCACAGTACTGTAACAGACTGACTGTTCTAAATTAACATTCAAAATCCACACACAATAAACACTCGATGATATGAGCACAGAAGGGTTTCCTACAATCGATGTACTAAATTTTGAGGAAAAAAAAATTACTCAAAAAGGTATTTTAAACAGCTTTTAGAGGTTTTGAATCACAGAGATCTGAGAGCAAACTGTCTCCAGCTACCACTGCACACACACACTACCCAGGTCAGAACTGAGGCTGTGCAGAACAATCTAGAGCCCATGTGACCTGCAATCCCATGAATCACTGCAGAATTTCATTTGAAGCTCAATTACAAGGCAAAGTGAGGAGACTTACATTGATTTCAATGTACTTTGCCATAAAATTGGTGGATAAGTAGTTTGGGGAAGGCAGAATAACGCAAAGTAGCAGTGCTGTGGCCAATCCAGTGGATGCTTTAACCCTCCTAGAGTAAAGATGGCTGCCGGGCTGGGCATGCTATCGGCTGTTTAGGTTTGTCTGTGCTTGTTTGTGCTCCCTTACTTTTTTTTTTTTCTCTTGCATTTTTCTTATGTTTATTTGTTTACTGTGCGTTTATTGAGCTTCGTGTTTAGTTGCAATCCTTCAGTTGAACAAACTGGCTTTCGTAGCTTTGAACTCTCGATTAAACTTTCCGGTTCGCGGTCCCGTTCTCTCTTCGGTGCTGGTGTTGGAGCGAGGGTTCAGAGAGCAAGTGCAGCTAGCGCAACGAGGAAGTGGGCTGAGCTGGCGGGTAGTATCGCTGGTGCTGTCCTGGGTTGTGTGTCCTCCTACCCTCGGCGACGAAATGGGAAAGTGAGCTGGGCTGTGCTGAGCCTTACAGGTGTCGTTAGTGGGATTTCTTGGCTCTTGTGGGGTGCATTTCGGAGCTGCTGATTTCTGTTTTGAGTGGCATCTACTATTGTCAGTGGGCTTAGTCGATTGGATTTAACATCTTCTATGGATTTTGCTGCATGTTGATTGTGGAGTTTGAAGCTTCTTGGACTGGTGCTGTTTGATTCGTGGATCAATTTCTGATTTTGTGGACTATCTTCTGTTGAACTGCTAAATATTTAAAGATTGGACAGGATTTTCTGGGACTGAATGGGCCAGGAAGCTGATTGACTGACTGAACTGCACTGAAGTATTGTGAGTGGGGGGACCCGATTTGTTGATTGGTTGCCCTCCGTTTCTGGATTTTATTATTCCTTTGATTATACACTTTTTATGTGGAGTGCTCAGCATTAAATTTGGAGAAGCAGACCTTGCATGGTTATTGGCTGGTGAAAGTTTCTAACCCCCCTTTTTTTTTTTGTTCCTGGTGATTGTAGGCTGTGCTGCCTGGGACCGAGCAGGTGTTGCCTCATCTGCCTCTGGGGAGCTAGAGGCCTTTGGGGTACTCTTAAGGTATCCCGGGGTTTGCCTTTTAGTCTGACCTCTGGGTATCTGTGGCTGCGGGTCCTTTGTGGGGTAGTCTGATTTTTCGGGCCTTTTGGGGTGTTGGGGGTCTTCACTCATTATTGGTCTGTAAGTGTTTACATTGGACCCATCTTCCAGGATTTCCTGTATCCTCTGATTGTCTTGTATTGAGACTAGTTCTTTTAAAAAAAAAAAAAAGGCCCATTTAAGTTCTTAAAACAAAGGAAATAATTCCAGTTTATATCTGATTGGCAGTGAGAGTGCCTTCCTGGTCCCCCTGGTAGTGAGAGTGCTTGGGGGTTGGAATGTTAATTTAAAAGTAAAGGTTTGTTGGGCTCAGGTAGTTAGAGTACCTGTGCTCTATTGGCCTCCTTGGCTGTGAGAGGGCCTTTGGTGGCTGAAGGAAGAAATTGTTTTTATATTTTCATTCTTATTATAAACCTCATATTTTTGGGTTTAGTTATTCTGTATTTATATTTTTATGTTTAGCTGGGTTTAGTTTTAGGATCGAATTTGTAATTTTGGGATTGTTTGATTAGTTAGCGCAGTAAATATGTGTTGGGATGGTAATAAGATGGTCGGGTATTATTCCCACTCCAGGCTCAGAGACCACTGTCCATTTTTTTGTCCTCCCCTGTCAGCAGAGGTATATAGACGGTGTAGGGCTCTGGGGATTACCAGAAAAAGGGGGAGGATAAGGGCTGGGCCTGGAGAGGGAATGGAGAGGAGTGGGCGGATAGGGATAGTGGGGACAAGGAGACGCCCTGGGGTGAAATGGGTCCAGGAAAGGGGTTCCCCCTGGCTGGTTCCTATACCCAAGGGTTTTGCTGGTAATCAGCAGGTAGAACAGTCATCCTCGGATGCTTATCCTACTCTGGTGGTGTTATGTAACGCCAGGTCTATTAAAAACAAGACCGCTGTTATAGCGGGTCTTGTTGAAACATCTGACCTGGCATGCATCACCAAGACCTGGCTGGATGAAAATGCTGGCCCGGTTTTGGCTTCAGCAATTCCAGCCGGGTACTCAGTGATACACCACCCTAGGACAGATCGTAGGGGCGGGCGTGTTGCCATCTGCTTTAGATCAGAACTCAGCCTAGTGGAAGTACCAGTGGGTAATACCAACTCCTTTGAATATATTATGGGCGAGGGTGTGGGGCGCAGGGTTCTTCTCATCTACCGTCCACCAGGTGATGGGAATGTTTTCCTGCAGGAAGTCGCGGACTTCATTGTCGACCTGTCATTGGGATCCCCCAGATGGTTGGTTCTGGGTGATTTCAATGCCTGGGTCGACGATGAACTCTCGCAGTTTGGTCAAGACTTCCGCCAGTTAATGATTTCACTGGGCTTCACACAGGTTATTTCCTCCCCGACCCATATTGGTGGTCATTCATTGGACTTGGTGTTCCTGTTGGGGATGGAGATATCCGATTTGGTGGTGGAACCAGTCTGATGGTCTGACCATCATTCCATTGGGTTTAGTTTTGAGGCCACCCCTAGTAGGCCAGCCCCTATGGAGATGGTCCGGTAGCGCCCTTTGAGGGGTGTTTCCCCAGATGGCCTGATGGCAGTGCTGGACCTATTGAGTTTTCCAAGTGATTACAGGGATCCAGGGGACTTGGTACTTGCCTATAATAAGGCAGTGACGGGGCTCTAGATTCTGTTGCACCTGTTCGTGTATGTCTTCTCACCCTTCGCCCTAGGTCTCCTTGGTTTGATAAGACTTTAAGGGAGTTGAGGAGAGTTGGACAAAGATTAGAGAGATGTTGGCGGAAGTCGGGCTTGGATTGTGACAAACTTCGATTGATGGACCATTACATGGTTTATCAATCAGCAATCTCTCGTAAGAAGGCAGAATTCCTGTCCAGAGAGATTGCTGCTGCTCAGAATAGACCAGCTCAAGCTTTTCCGGACCGTGGACAGATTGTGCAATCCAATCTGTCTTCAGCCCAGAAGAGCTTTTTCTCAAGAATGGTGTGAGGAGCTTGCTCAATTCTTTTCAGATAAGGTTGCCAAGATCAGGTCCGACATCCGTCTGACGCTCTCTAGCGGGAGTAGTGGTGGTCGACAGATGTCGGACACCGGTTTTGTGTGGTCCGACTTCAGCCTTCCCACAATCAATGACATTGTGGTGGTCATCCGATTACTGCATCCGACCAACTGTGGTCTGGAGCCAGGCCCTATACGTCTCCTAGTGGGTTGCGTAGATAAAATTGGTCCGGTTCTGGCTGAGATAGTCTGGAGGTCTTTGGAGAGGGGGATTTTTCCAAATCCCCTGAAGGAGGCTTTGGTGCAGCCCCTTCTTAAGAAGCCCTCCTTGGACCCGGACTGTCTGGCTAATTATAGACCCGTCTCTAACCTAACCTTTGTGGGAAAGGTTATTGAAAATGTGGTTGTGACGCAGTTGGATGATCTTTTAACCAGTCACTATGTCTATGATTCTCTCCAGTCCAGATTTAGGAAGAGACATAGCACCGAGACGGCTCTGGTTCAGGTACTAAATGATCTCCTGATAGCGAGAGATCAAAGGACCTGTTCCATCTTGGTACTTCTTGATCTCTGTGCGGCATTTGACACGGTGGACCATGGTGTGCTGTTGGAACGCCTGCGGCTTATCTGTGGACTGTCTGGTACAGTCCTCAGCTGGTTTCAATCTTTCCTTGAGGGTAGGACTCAGAGGGTGGTGTCTGGAATTTTTTCCTCGATATCATTCCCCCTATCCTGTGGGGTACCACAGGGCTCCATTTTGGCACCCATGTTGTTTGCTGTGTACATGCTGCCGTTGGGATTGATCATTAGGTGGTACGGTTTGAGTTTTCACTGCTATGCAGATGATACTCAACTGTACATGTCCTTTGTACCTGGCCAAGATGCCATTTTCTCGGTCTTTAATAACTGTCTTGCCGAAATCCAGGACTGGATGAATGTGAGTTGGCTGCGGTTGAACCCAAGAAAAACTGAGGTGTTGGTCGTGGACCCAGGTCATCGGGAGGCGGGTCTGTTGGCTGGATCTCCCTCAGGCTTATGGCTTGGGAGTGTCCAGCTAACTAACTCAGATCAGGTGCGAATTCTGGGCATTGTTTTTGACAACTGTTTGACACTTAAATCACAGGTGTCGGCAGTTGTCAAAGCCTCTTTTTACCATTTGAGGAACATTGCCCTGGTGAAGCACCTGGTTCCTCCTTATGATCTTTCTACTTTGGTCCACGACTTCGTTACCTCCTGTCTTGACTACTGCAATTCCCTGTATCTTGGGCTACCGGGGGTTAATATTCGCCTCTTGCAGCTAGTGCAGAACGTGGCAGCCAGGCTATTGGCAGGTTCTCCTAGGACCAGTCATATAATGCCTGTGCTCTGCGGACTGCACTGGCTGCCAATATGCTGGCGTATCACCTTCAAGGTCGGTTTGCTGACCTATAAGGCCCTACATGATCAGGAACCTAGCTACCTGAAAGATCTCCTTGATCCCTACTATCCCCCCCGCTCTCTCCGATCCACTGACTAGGGATTGCTAGAGATTCCCAGGGTTCATTTGAAGACTTCTGGGGCCAGATCTTTTAGTTTTGTGGCCCGACCCTGTGGAATTCTCTACTTCGTCAGGTACGAGATTTCCCGACCGTCGAAACTTTTAAGGGAGCACTTAAAACATATCTTTTTAAACAAGCATATAATGATTTTTAATATCTTATTAGTGTGGTTAATTTATTGTTTTATTAATATTATTTTATTGTATGGTGTACAGGCGCCTTGGTTTTTAGAAAGGCGCCTTTTTATAAATAAAGTATTGATTGATTGAAAGTCATTGGTTTCAATGGACTTCGCATTCCTCATTATGAAGCGAAGTACTCTGCTTCACACTGTGGAGTACTCCGCAGATTCTGCATTACTCCATGAATCACTTCGAGGAGCAAATTGGGGACACTTCGCCAATTACCACTTACAGTACTGTAACGTACATGCTGTATAGGAAGGAATGCGAATGCCTATGGCTATACTTCCCCGATGAGCTGTAGCACAAAACTCCCTGACTTAAAAACACGTATTAATGAACTACAATGGTGGGGTGGTGAAGCCTGGAGAGATACTACAAAGCAGGCTTACAATACATCCAAGTAACTAGTAAAACAATTAATTTTGTGATTCGTGACTTGATCGTGAATCGTAATTTGTGACTGCATTTGTGACCGTGATGATGAAGAACGTGATTTATTTCACGAGTGACTCGTGATGATGGTCCTGACTTAAAAATTTGGGGCCACTTCGCCCATCTCTAATCCCAAGTTAGGATACAGTTTGTATGTAAACAGCTGCAGACAGCAGTATAGAAACACAAAAACAGAATTTGATGGCAGACAGGGACTGCTTGGTTCACCATGTCTGCCCATTTTTCCCTACCTACAGTATCACTACAGACCCTAATCGATCTCTAGCTCCCCCCCTTCCTTTCCACTAAGATAGCCTTATGCTATCTCATACCTTCTTAAACCTCATTACTCTCTTCACCCCACCACCTCTGCAAGAAGGCTATTTCAGAAATCCACCACTCTTTCTGTGAAGTACTTCCTCACATCTTTCCTGAATCTACCCCCTTCCAGATTCATATCAAGTCCCCTTGTTCTTGAGCTCCTTTTTTCTGAAAAATACCTCTCTCCTGTACCTTATTTACTCTTGTGCGGTATTTAACGGTTTTCATGATACACCCCCTCCTCTGCTCTAAGGTATGCATATCGAGGTTCTTTAGTCACTCATCAAGTTGTTTCTGGTGTAGACCCTGCCCCATTTTAGTTGCCCTCTTGTGGGCTGCCTCTACTCTGTCTATTTCCTTTTGGAGATGTGGTCTCCAGAACTGGACACAGTACTCCAGGTGAGTTCTTACCAGTTATCTATACAGAGGCAATACTACTTCTCTCTTTCTACTGGTGATACCCTTCCTATGCACCCCAGCATCCCACTAGCCCTCCCCAACTGCCTTGTTGCACTGTTTGGCCACCTTTAGGTCTCCTTCCTGCTTGGTGGTCAATACCAATACACACATTTTTTTTTTACTTTGCCTGTGGGCTTCTGTGCTCTAAGTGCTTTATTTTGCACTTTTTCACATTAAAACCTAGTTGCCATACCCTTGCCCACTACTTGAGTTTTCTCAAATCTCTGCTCATACTTTCCACCCCCACCAACGTGTCCACTCTTGTTACATATTTTGGTGTTGTCCGCAAAGAGGCAGATCTTCCCTTCCAGCTCCTCTGCAATGTCACTAATGAAGACATGAAAGAGAATGGTCACAGCACTGATCCCTGAGGCACCCCGCCAGTCATCTATCTGGTTTTGTGGGTGGCGTTAAAGCTCAGGCTAAGCCATACTGTTTGCGAATTGCCATATAGTATTGTTGAGGGACTTAGAAAATTCAGCCCCCTTTTTTTATTTTATTCATAACTTTGATGGTCATTTTATTAACTCATCACCTCAACCCAAACTCAACCAGGAACTCCGTACTAATCTTCCCTGAGAGGAAAATTGCATTTGTCAATGATAATCCACTTCCAGGAGTGACAACATTTAAGTAATACATTAGACAGTGTAGCCTAGTGACTAGGTACCCAAGCCGAGAACCTGGAAAACATGCAGGTTCAGAGCACTTGGATTTGTGAACCACAACCTCTACCTGCGTGCTATGTGACCCAGTTCCAGGGCAAGTCACATAGCATACCAGTGGTAATGAGAAGCACTTGGAACTTGGAACAGGCTCTTCAATAAGGAGGCACTGCTGGCTCTTCTATCTTTCAGATATGAATGATGGAGACTCTCCCTCAAATGCACAAGATGAGACAAGTAATGGACAAACTAATGCAGGGGGGCCCCCATTTAAGCTTTGTGTCACTCACTTCCCTATCGGAAACTCCAGTCAGGAGGCAGAGATCTTTCTAGCCACTTCCTCCCATGTGGAATACCAGGGGGGTGGGAGACAAAGCAAAGGAAATGGGCCTGTTAACACCTTAAAGGTCCACCTGGTCAGGGACCCATGAAGCTATCAGCTGTACTTAACATCTAATCAGGGAAGTGAGAATCATATCACATTTCAGCCCCTGCTTTGCTCAGATTACTCCACAGCTGAGTCTTTTACAGAAAGATACAGCTCAGACAGAAAGAAACGGGTATGCAGTAAATATATTTTGCAGACTGCAGGGGACCCCCTGGCAGACAGGGGCCCTAGGTAGAGGCCTATGTTGCCTATGCCTTAATCCTTCCATGTTTGTACTCACCCCCCACCACTCACTCATTTTCTCATTATATATCATAGGCAGAAAATTATTGTTTATACCCACAAATCCTACATCTGCTGTATGCTTCTCACAGTTCTACGTCTCAGTCTCAGCAATATCATTCACTTGCCAACCGCTATTGCCACCACTTACAGACCATTTCTTCTGCTGTAACACAAATAAAGAAAAGTAAAACACTCCTGTACTGGTTCCTCCTAGTTGTCTACTGGCTCCAACCTCTACTACTCTCAAACCTGCATGGAAATCTTGTCATTTCTCCTCTTCTAGCACTTACTTACTTGTTGTATGACTTATGACTGTTAGTTATTTACACTTATATTTCTGTTTTGTTACTACATATAGATTCCTGCAAATGTACTGTAATTGGCTGAAAATTTTGTATAAGTGTACTATGTCTGACTTCTACTTGTCCCATGATGTTTTCTTGCATCTACTGTTTCATAAGTTGGATCAAGCTTCGAGACTTTTGTCCATAATGCTCGCCATTTATTGTTTTAATACATAGTTATCTTATCATATAGATGTTTATCCAGTCTAGACTTGAATGTGTCTATGGTAGTACTCCCCACCACATTAGTTGGCAAGCTATTCCATGCAGATACCACGCTAGTAGTGAACCAGTGTTTCCTTAGATTGGTATTCCATTTAGGCAATTCTAATTGCATGCTGTGTTTTCGAGTACTGGACCAAACAATTCTATATGACATTTTCAGATCTTCTCTTAATGCAGCATCTTGAGATAGCCTAAACATCATACATAGGTTTCCTCTTAGCCTTCTGTAACATAGGGAATATAGATTAAGTTTAGTCAATCTCTCACTATAAGACAGTTTTTTCAAGGCGAACACTGATCTTGTCGCTCTACGCTGAACACCCTCCACTCTCAAAATATCCTCTCTGTACTGTGGTGACCACAATTGCACACAATACTCCAAATGTGGCCTCACCAACGATCCATACAATGGAATGATCACGTTTTGATGTCTGCTAGAAATATGTCTCAAAATACAGTTCAAACTCTGGTTAGCCCTTTTAACTTGTTGTTTACAATGTGATCTAAACTTTGTCTGATGTAATATTGATACCCAGGTCTCTCTCCTCAGTTGTTTTTTCAAGGATATTATTCCCAATATAATATATATGCTTGTTATTATTGCGACCCAAATGCATGATCTTGCATTTGGAAATATTGAGTTCTAATTTGCTAGTTCCAGTCCACTCATATATTTCATTTATGGCCTGTTGTAAGGAAAGAGTCTCTGTTATTGAAGTCACAGTTGTTCCCAACCTGCAATCATCAGCAAACTTAGAAATCCATATATGGGGATTACTGAGCTGTAGCGATGAAACATAGATATTAAAGAGACAAGGTCCCAACACCGAACCCTGAGGCACCCCACTAGTGACCTCAGACCAATCCGACTTAACCCCCCCAACCATGACTGTTGTCTATGTACTTTTTGTTGTAATCTTCTGGGTTGTACCTGAAAATAGGCAGCTATGCTGTCTAGTGTACCTACCTTTTTAACAAAAACTAAATAAATAAATAAAACAATACATAGAAAACTGTGTATCTGGGGCTAAAGATGAGTGTGTTTGTGGTGATGGGGAAGTCGAGCTCAAGATGGAATGCAAGAATAAAAAAAATACAATTACAGTGGCTGAAACAGGACAACTGTCCTAAGGCAAAATGTAAAAAAAAGCTATTTCATACAGGCAGAGGGGCTATTTTTCTGCATAGTAAGTTAAACAGATTAATGTTTTAAAAATGTGAACATATTACAATACTTTTTAATTTCTGTTGACATATAACAAGCACCCTATTTTATAAGCGCAATAAGATACTCTGGGGATATGCATTAGACAGTTCTAATGCACTGCCAGGGGCTGAAGGCACTCAGCTCGCAGTCTGGTACCTTACTATGCCCCTGGCAATGTGTTAGAACTGTTTGATGCACATCTTGTTGTATCTTATTGCTGACTTATACATCAGGGCAGGTGTGAATAGGCCATTAATCTTGTGTTGAGGTAGTCTTTTGGAAAACTTAATGTTGCCACAGAGGCTGAAACAGGTGGCAGGCGCAAAGGTGAAAAATACCTCCTTCACCTGAGCAGAGCACTAGCTAAGTTTTTGTGAGTATTTGGATACATTTTGCCCTGAACTCAAGCTTAGTTCTGAATGGATTTTGATTCCACTATCTGAGGATTTGGGATGGGCTGGGTGTTTATGAACTCGAATGTGCTTACAAGGGAGTTTGTCGTTGTGATGGGGTAGTGGGATGGATGGCTTTTCATGGGAACACTCACAGACAGAAAATATATAGACATCAACTTAAATTAAATAAAAACAACTTTCCTTTAGCAAAAGCTTAAAAAGGGGTTTATGCTGAATCTTATAAAAACAACTTTCCTTCATCAAAAACTTATAAAGGGGTATATGCTGAATCTTAACACACAGTCTGTCTCTCTTGCTCTCTCTCTCTCTCTCTCTTTCTCATCAGTCTTTTGCTGCAGACAGCCTCCACGCTAGTCATAGCTCCCTCTCCTCCCCTCCCTCTCCCTCCTTTCAACCCCTTTTCTGGAGCTCAGGTATACCTTATTAGCATTCCTTTCCCCAGAGTGCAAATCAGCAGACTGTGCAGGTAGTGCAAGCCTGGGGTCCTAACAGGTGAACCCTAAAGCAGGCAGGATTTGGTTCAAATCCCCATTTGACTTTTACTAATACCTTTACAGCATGCGTGTGTGTGTGTGTGTGTGTGTGTGTGTGTGTGTGTGTGTGTGTGCACGTGTGTGTAGGGGAAATATTGAACATACACCCCGTCTCATACCATTCCCCATAGAGCCCAAATCCAATGGTGACCATAGACCCGCCCTTCTGGGAAAAGAGGTCAGTACTGCTATGGAGAGAGCCTGCTCAGTGTGCACTTTAAACTGAATGGATGCAGACCTAGGTGCCACCAGGCGACATGAGAATTAGCATCCCACATGATGTGCAATCATTGGAGAGTAGCATGAGCTGTGACCAAGGTGAACTGTCTCCCCAACAAATAGTAGCACTACGCCACTACCCCCCACTTCATCACCAGACATGTTGGATCACATAGGGTCACCCTTCCTATATATTTATAAATACTTAAAATCTGCTAAACTGTTTGGAACATTTTTAGTTTGACCATATGAAGTCATATATTTTTGTGTAACTGAAAGTATACTTAGGAACTAGTTTTGCCTCACTCTGTATTAAGCTCTAGAATACTGCTGAGAGGATTTTAGTCTAGTAAACAACATTGGAATTACAGGGGGGCTTACCAAGGCTTGGCTTCCAGCTCTGAAATGAGCCCCAGCTACTCATGCATCATTACTATTGACTTACAATGGGAAGGGGGGCTAAATTTAAAGATAGCCCTTGTGGGCCCCACTAGCTCTTAAAGTTAATAAAGTATAATTCCAACACTGCTAGTAAGTTCTAATTTACTTACTGATTATATATTCCTCATCCAATTTTAGGGTGTTTTGTAATTTGTGGAGAAGATTGCCAATGAAAAGTCAAAAGGAGGTGATCAATAAAATGAAATAATTCAAAATACAGTAAATAGTGATAAAATGAATGAAGTCCCAAGTAGGAAGCTGCAAAGGACTGGGAAGAAGAAAGCCTGAATCTATGAGCCAAGCAAACAGAAACAGTTGAGAGCTGGGATGCAGAAAAATTCAACTCCCATATGACCTTTTTATAAAATTAATGAAGAAGCGATAAAACAGAAATGTGAATCCTCTCTTACTGACTGTACATACTGTAGCTATAGTATACTGATAGCAATGATAGCTTTACTGAAACAGAGGATGTCTTATTAAGAGATATAGATACAGAGGCATCTGCAAACCAGAGCATACATTTGCACCTGGGGACAGCAGTGATGGGTACAGCCCTGATAATTCCAATTGCAAACCAGATTTCTGTATGTTTTTCGCTGAAAATATTTTTAATGAACAAGAATAACTCAACTACAGTTGAAGGCAGTAAGACTACTAAATAAACAATGAAGAAAATGAATGTGGCATAGTGGATCTTGAGAAGAAAAGTGAACAGGCCTTGATTAATGAATATGCCAGCTTAGGACTGTTGGAAAATCAGATGATAGCATGAACAACAGCAGGAACTATGAACGTCCTCCAATTGATTTTGAACAACCATCTATTCTAGAAAGTTATGTATACAGAAGAAGTCAATAAGTAAGCAGACAGAAGAAGACCCTGAATGCATCAAAAACATTTCCAACATTTTAATGTGCAAAAATGGTTAATTAAATCATAGGTATCATACATGATACTGAGCATATAAAGACATATGTCCATTAAGCTCGCCATTATTAAGTTAAGAATAACCCCGGATACCCTTGCCAATAAGGTAGTTATCAAGCCTGGTTTTAAATACAGTCATAGCCTTACTAATCACAACCTTACAGGGCAAGATGATCCAAATCTCCATTGAAAAAATGAAAAACAAACAAACTGGCCAACATAATACCCTCTTGTAACAGAAAAAGAAACAGACTGTACTGATGCCAATATATTTGAATGTTTCAATAAAGAAAAATCTGTGACTTGTTACATAGGCAACCGTGGCATACCATTTAAATGAAAGATGAGCTTAACTACATAGCCAAAGGTCTGTACCCAGAGATCTCACAGACTGATCTATCAGCATGGTCACCATCATCTGGTGGATCTCAAGAAACTGTATTCAGAGTGGAATAGGACCAAGCATTTTGTGTGCTGTTATTTTTATTTTCTGTATGTCTCCCTTGCTTTAAAAATGTTTTCAGTATACATTGTGAAATTTTATGAATTTTGTAAAGGCTTATAGACCAATTAAAATAAATCTGAATCGGAGTCAGGGTTCGTTCTAGCCTTGGGGAAAACACTAGCAACCTCTGGACCACCATTTTCCGGCTTGTATCGAGTTGATTCGCCACTGGGACAGTTCTCAGTTCCCTACACATAACATACATGTCTGCCACCTGACATAGGCCTCTATTCTTTTCCTCTGGATCAGTAAGGACCACCTGACTATAATTTCATGTTTTCAGTAAATGACCATGATAGATGTTTTTCTTTTTTCTTGTCCAAATATAATACTTTGTAATCAACCAGTCCCACCTTCCTGAGTATTTAGTACTGTCCTTTTCACTTGGCCAGGAGCTTATTCTCAGAGGTAGGTAGCAGAATAATACTCTGTCTCTGGGATCAAACTCCCCGGATCTGGTCTCTTGGTTATACAGATCTGTTTGAGTATATTAGGTTTTTGATAAATTTTCTTTGTCAAATCAGATAACCATGTCCAGTCTTTCTCTCATCTGCAGTATGTATTGAACATGTTAGTTGGGCTATGTGCCTGTTCTTCCCACATCTCTCATGAGATCCAACATCCCCTTTTTTTCTCCATATAAAAGTTACCTCTTTATCACTCCATCGGTACCCTTTTAACTGATGACCCCCAGCTCCATCACTGGTTCCTTTGGGACTTACCTTCACCAGCATCATTTACCACAGGACTGTGGTTGTGCCTGGCCACCGGTGCAGGGCCTGTGGAGGGTCGGTCATCATCCTGCTGCCTGGGGTGGGTTTTCCTCTGATTTTCTCCCTGGGCCCACTGACGTGCAATGGGCACAATGTCTGAGCTCTGCCTCTGCAGAGATGGCCCCGGCATCCTGAATGTGGGTCCCATCCCTATGTGGTGGCATGCATGTACTGGCACCCAGCCACCACTGGGTGTCAGGCAAGCAGTGCTCCATACTAACTCCCCTCTCTGAGGAAGGAGAACTGTCTAGGGATGCTCAGTCCTCCAATCCTTTCTCTCCCCACTGGGCCCCGAGCAACCCAAGTCTGTTCCCAACCCCAGGCCGCTGGCATGGTAGGAGGTAAGGTGACCAGTGCCTCAGCCCTTTATGCCACTGGGCTGGCTCAACATCCCTTGGGTTTATCGCCCATACAACAGCTCAAAGGGTGGGAATCCCATGGATGATTGTTACACCTCAAAGAAAGCAAACATCAAGTAAGGTCATACTAAATATACAAAAAATTCCAGCACTCCAGACTCATGCAAAAATTCAGGAAATATTTATTTATTGAATAAATAAAATAAATACTTACAACATGTAAGTGAAAAAATATACACTATATTTAGTGAAGAACCTCCATCCACGTCCAGCCTCAGCGCTACGGGGCACAAACTCCTCTTCAGGAGTGTGCTGTGAACTTCTTGAAAATACTGTAAGAATGTCTGATAAGCCATATTTTTGGAGTCACTGTAATTGCACCTGAAAGACAAACAATGTGAGTGAACTGTATGAGATAAGCCATAATGTGATCACCATCTGCAGTGGCTCAGGCCTTCCTGCTTGTCACCGTCACATACCCAAACAACCTACCTGCAGTCTGATGTATCCCTATAGGCACTGGTTGCCCATCTTCCTGCCCCTTTTATCTGTTCTTCCAGCAAGGTTAGCCTGGCTACCACCATCCCCACGCTTATCCTAAAAGAATGTGTGTTAAATGCCTTTGCCTCCCTGCCTGCCAGCCGTAGGCCTTTTCTGAGGACTGCAGAAAATTGCCGTCTCGTGACCTGCTTGCCATCCCCCAAAAAACAGGTGACCTGCCCCTTTTGCTCTATCCGCCAAATAGCCAAGGAGCAGTGACCATGGGCATACGTTACCAACCTCAGCCTCATGTGAGGTTTTGAGGGTTGGCAGTCCACACTGATTTTGAACTTATGAAGCAGAAAGTATACGCTATCCTGCCATATCGTGGTATCACTGAGTTAGAGGTTGTCATTGCCCTCAGCCAGAGTCATCTCAGGCACCAACTCAGAGACTCAAAAGGCCCCCAGAACACATATGAGAATAGTGCTGTGAACAGCTGGATTTCATACCTCCAGCTGCAAGCCAACCCCCATGTCTTTAACAACAGATCTTGGAAGCCTATAGGCTTCCTGCTGTCTTGTGTTTTTCTTCAAGACTGGGCCCACCCTTCCAACATCTTTTTGGTTGTAAAAGTGTCATGGGGTCTGGAAAGCTATGTGGTTTGTGCAAAAAGGCAATTTCTGCCAGTTGTGAGAGCACTCCTGCTGGCATCCTCCCTAAGTGTATCAGGGAGAGTACATAATCTTGGACATTTTGTTTGCTGTTCATTCAGGACCATGCTTACTTCATATCTCCAGAAGTCAAGAAAAGCTGAGAAACTACCTTCATACTTTTTCCAAGATAAAAGGGCTGTAGCAGTTGCAGTGTTCTAGAGTTCCCAACTGCCATACTGACTCTGGTATCCACAGAGGTGATAAATTCACATCTGGCACCAGCTGCCTGAATCACTCAAATTGCAATTGAGACAAGGCCTCAGCAAGTACACTCTCCTTTTCTTGAAGACGGTGAGCTCTAGACATGATGTTTTGTTGCAGGCAACACAAGACAAAAAAACACATCACCCTCATGACATCCTCAGACCTGGGTGTCTAAGAATTGATTATGTCTGCAACCGCAGTGTTGTCCACCATAAACAATAGATACTGGTTGGGCAGTCTATTCCCAAACACTCACACTGCTACCATAATCAGAAGCAATTCCAGGAATGTGATGTTCTTCGTGCGGCCCTAATTTACTCATTCCTGTAGCCATTGTCTCACCAACCAAGAGCCCTGGAAAGAGGGTCCAAATACTAGACCCCCTGAAGCATCTGTAACGAATTCCAGCTCCATGTGTTCCTCTTTTCTGTCGTACCAGATAGACACTCCATTGGAATCTTCCAAAAACAATCTGAACACTTTTAAATCTACTCTCATGCCTTTTTGTCACTCTAATGTGATGCTATGATCTTGTGGGGCTGGCTTTCATGGCTGTCAGCCTCCTAAGGAATGGTCTTTCTGGGCTAATTGTCCAACATGCAAAGTGCAAGTGCCCCACTAAAGACTGCAACTAAAGTAGGGTAACCTTTGCTTCTACCATTTCCCCAGTAACCATCTTAAAGTTATAACCTTATTGCCCAGCAGTTGGGAGACCATTTGTGTGGAGTCTAGCTCTAGACCCAGGTAAGAGAGCCTTGTGGTGGGGCCTTTAGTACATCAAAATATTTCATGAGAGCACAACCCCTCCCCCCGCAAGGAGTCTTTACACTTACCAGTACACCCAGTTGTGCGAATAAAAAAATCATCCAGGTAATGTGTAATGTACCCAATTCCCATGTACGATTTGGTGGATGACTCCAAGAAAGATGCAAAGGTTTCAAAAATGGCAGAGCTGACAGAGCATCCCATGGACATGGGTTTGTCAATATGCCAACATCGCTGTGACATGAAATCTAGTGGATCATAGTCTCTCAGTCTCATGGATATGAAATGTGGATTTGATGTCACTTTTTGCCATTAGCGTGCCAGGACCAAGACTGCGTACCTGTACCGCAGCTGTGTCAAAGAACACATACCTGACTGAGCTGTTCTCCAGTGCTATAAAGTCACTGACTGATGAGTCTTTTGGGTAAGACAAGTGGTATATCAATAAATACTCACCAGGGGTCTTCTTTGGGACTATCCTGAGAGGAGATACTCAAATGTTTGGAAGTAGTGTCTACTCAAATGGGCTTGCCAACTGGCTGGCCTCGACTTCCTACTTTATTTCTTGCTCAAGTATCTCCGTAAGAACCTCAGCTGATTTGAGATTATGGGTCATAGTGGTCACTCGAGGCCCCTGGTATGAGATCTCAAAGCCCTTGCTAAAATCTTCTGCTGAAAACTGTGCCGCATTATGGTCATGCTACTGGGAAAGCCAGGGATTGATGTTTTCAAGCTGAACTTGTGAGTTAGCCAGATTTACCAGTTTCTTGCTTGTTTTTGTCTCCACCATTGTTTCAGACCACAGTTGCCTGGAGTCAGCACCCTTGCAGCTAATGACATTGTGCTGTTCTCTGTAGTTTTTATATGCATGGCTGAATATGCAAAGGGCATGAAAATACTGGATCTTATCATAGTTGTATCAAGCCCCTTGTCTTCCTCTCTTGTAATCCTTTCTTCCATCCTCTGAACCCTGCCTGGCAAGAACATGCCCACTATCTGTGTAAGTGACTACATTATGGCTCCCCTGGGTCATTTAATGAGCCCAGAGATCCAGATGCATGCTCTCACATTTGAGGTTAGGTTGCCGCACCGTCTTCAAATGGAATTGCTCATCATACTCTAACCATGCATAACTGTCGAAGGATAGTTGGGCATATTTAATTGTGTCCCAGTACCTAAGCCATGACACTAGCTTTTCAGGTTACTTCATACACTATATGGACATGTGTATGTCAAAAGCCACTGCCCAATTTTCAAATGTAAGTGGGACTTTTGGTCTCCGTGGCCTGTCCTTAAT